>JAHWFP010034520.1:22624-75964 GCA_023313725.1 Lithobius niger | reverse complement strand
TTTTGCCTTCGACTATCTTCTCTTCCTTGGGTCCGTAGGCTGAGTGGGGGGTGAAAATATGCCCCTTTGGGGAATTGGCCGCTATATGCGGTCGCACGGGGCCACTATGCCCAATTTTTCACCCCCCCCCCCCTTTGCCTTGGAACCAGGGCATTGTTAGCGGCATGTGCAGGGGATTATGGTTCAAAACTTGGGTCTGTTGCACACCTGTCATGTTCTAAGCCTCTGCCACCGCATGATCCGAAGAAGACACACATGGTTCTTACTACCTGCAAATACTGATGCATACACATATGTTTTTCAAATCGGTCGGAAAATGCGCCCCGAATAAGAAGGGTTTCGGACCTACAAGGAAGCCGAATACGTAACTGAACTGTGTAGTATCGAGTTGGATTCGGTTCTCAAGACACCCCTCGTTCATTTAAACTCCTACTCAGCAATTGAAGAGGACGAGGTCATGTTGAGAGCAAGCTCTCAAGTAGGGCTTATTACTCGGCATCAGCTCCAGCTTTGAAGGCGATGGCATTGGTCAACCCGGAGCTAATGGAAAATAAAACAATTAGGGAATGGATGCATCTTCTTAAGCGAGCGTATTCATGCCACAAAGATAGTTAAGTTGGCAATGCCGTCTACTCATGAACAATGTCTTTCCTCGAATCTGCAACTGGGTTCCCGGCGGATGTAGTGGGCAAGTTGAGACTTTTGCCAGTTCAGGGTTCTGGAGACTTGCTTAATGGACAGTTACTTGTATTGGCCCCAGAACTCAAAGAAAGGTTCGACCTGCCCAAACATTGGTCAGCACGAACCATGGTAGCTATCGAAGCAAGCCTATGTATGTAAAGATCCAACACCCAGCATCCGGACATTGGAATGATCCATATGGGGGAAAGAGTAGCAGCAAAAAGCCAGCGGACAAGTCAAAGGATCGTTCGCCCTTTCGTGACCATCCCCCCTCCTTGTCACGCGGGAAAGGACCAGAGAGTTACCAGCGTGGCCGAGGATCGTGCCGGGGAAGAGGTAAAAGACCTCCACGTCAGTGACGGGCCATGGTCAGGGCGTCCCCCCCCCCCATCCACCGTCAGGTGTGGGGGGGGGGGAGGATTGCCAGACATCTTGGACATTGGAAGATGATTGCGTCGGACCCCTTCGTCATCCGAGCTCTGGAGGAGGGATACACACCGCTATTCGTCACCAGGCTTGTAACTAGAGACTGGCTGGTAGGACGTTCCGAAATCCCAGAACTTATCAAGGGAGTCAATTTGCTGGTTGTGAAGGGGGCAGTACAGGTTTTTGGAGTCCAGCAAGGGCGAGTCCGAACGGAAGGAGGATCCCGAGTTCTTTCAATCTTCGGAAACTCAAGCAACACCTCGCAAAGGAACATTTCCAGATGGAATCGATCGAATCAGTTCGAGACTCACTCCAGCACGAAGAGTATACCATTTCTATCGACCTCGAGGATGCGTATCTGCACGTTCCCCTCAATCCCCTCGACATCTGTTCCGCCTTGTGGCGGGGGGAAAATCGTCCCAATGGAAATCTCTTCCCTTCGGCTTAGCGACGGCTCCATACGTGTTTACCCGGATGCGGAAACCTGTGCTTGCATACCGCACCTACATCACATCAAAGCTCACGCCTATTTGGATGATTGGCTGGTTCGAAACAAGGACGGTTTTCTTTTGACCCAGCAGTGGGAAATGTGCAGCTCCTGGGTTTTCACATTTGGGTCTTGGTATAAACCTCAAGAAGTCCAGACCAGTTCCAAGCACTTGTTTTGTGTTCCTGGGTGCAATGTTCAACACTGTAAAAATGGTGGTAAAACCAACACTGGAGAGGTGCGTCAAGACGAGAACGTCGGTGAAGACATTCGTCAGAAGGACCAAGGTAACGGCGAGGGAGTTGGCATCGCTCATTGGACTCTTGGACTCCAATGCCAGACTTGTACCCTTAGGCCACTGGCGGCCACTGGTTCAGAAGACAGCGGGGCAGCCGCGGAACAGTTGGGTGGACATCATTCCGCTACGAGACCTCCCGAGGCAGAGCTGGTCGTGGTGGACGGCGAAGGGAAACCTTCAAGTTGGAGTGCCCATTCACGAGCCCGTTCCGGAGTTGCTTCTATTTTTAGACGCCGCCCTGTCAGGTTGGGGTGCTCACCTTGCCGGGGAAACTGCATCAGGCATTTGGAGCGAAGAAGAGAAGGTCCTGCACGTCAACGTCCTGGAGCTCAGAGCAGTTTGGAGAGCCCTCCTTGCCTGGAAGCTAAGGCTGAGGGGTCAGGCAATGGGCATCATGCCACGGCTGTTGCGTATGTGAAGAAAGGTGCAGGCGCACATTCGAAATATCTTATGGAAGAAGCTTTCAGCCTGTTTGAGATCTGCATGCGGTACGAAATCTCGCCGGTTCCTCGCCACATAGCAACGTGTGGGCGGAAGAGTTGTCCCGGGGTTCACAGGTGCTGTCTACGGAATGGATGTTGGACCCTCAGGGTTGGAAGCCCTGTTTCGTCAGTGGGGAACCCCGTAGGTGGATCTGTTTGCACTACAACAATCAGCTCTTTTGTTTTGTGTCCCCGTTCCCGGATGGAGGGCCTGGGCAACGGACACACTGTCAATCAGCTGGGAAGGTCTAAATGCGTACCTTCTGTGGAAAATGATCAACAAGTTGAGAGTGGCCAAAGGGAAATTCATCCTAGTAGTCACCTGTTGGCCAGCGCCTCCATGGTTCCCAGAGTTGATGGAGCTGGAAAAGACGGATCCATTCCTTTGCCAATCACCAGCATCGGGGGAGAACCCTGCACCAAAACCCTTCCATGCTGAATCTTCAAGGGTGGAAACTCTAAGGAAGAATTTGGTGAGGGAGGGATTTAAGACGGAAGTGGCATCCAGGATTACGAAGTGTTTGAGGGAGTCCTCGCAATGTAACTACAATACCGAATGGAAACAGTGGTTCGAGTGGTGTGTAAAGTCGGACTGCGACCCATGCAACCAGGACCTACGAATGCTGACAGCTTTCTTTGAAGAGCTTTTTGTCAAAGGTTGTCCCCAAGGGCTATCGTTCGTGTTGACATGCGTTGGGGATCCAAAGACTGTTTTCCAATGTGGTGGTTTCCAAACAGATGACAGCCTTTGAAAGTGGGAGACCAAGACAAACGAAATTGTTCCCCACATGGAATCTGCCGTTGGGGCTGCAAAGTCTAATGGGCGCCCCATATGAGCCAGCTAGAAATGCGTCCATTCTATTTCTATCCCAGAAGACTGTATTCCTAGTCGCTTTAGCCTCGGCAGCACGCCAAAGTGAGTTGGCAGCCTTCACCAAGGGTGAGGGTCATATTAGTTTTGCCAAAGACTGGTCGGACTGGTCTGACTGGTCGGAGGTATTTTTGACGTTTTCGGCCCATGTCGGAGCAAAAAAAATTGCAAACCGGGAACGACATCAAAGCCTGTTCGAATTAAGGCTCTAAAAGAGGGTGGACAAACACGAAAAGAGCTATGCGGTGCGGTTCTACCTATCCAAAACAGAAAATAAGAAGGAGAACTGCAATTTCATAACAAGCCAACTCCACTGTTTTTTGATGTGGACTCAAACAGTGGTGAAATTATAGATAGGGGCGTGCCTAGGATCTGGGCCGTGATTGAAAGAGCATACTTGAACGGACAGGATCACGGGGATCTCCCCGCTATAGTTAGAGCACACGAGCTTCGCGCATTAGCCGCATCATGGGCGTTGGGATGAGGTGATCACAGTGTGCTCATGGAATAGCAGTACCACCTTCATCAAACTCTACCGGATGGGGTCACCCTTAGTGTAGACTGGGGACGCCCGGACGGAGGCACACACTGGTGAATGAACTATAGTGCTGACTCAGACTGAGGGAGTCACCTCGAGTGTAGACTAGGGACACCCAGTCAACTAAGCACGCCAGTGAAGTAACTGGAAGAGGAGACGAGACCAACTGTGTAGAAGTGGTAAGTTAACTTATTCCATGTTAAAACAGTAGTAGGCAAGCTCTCCCGGGTTCAGTGAGGTTTTTCCCCACCGCCTGAATGACAAATTCAGCATAATTACTGAAGTAAGTATTTGCAGGTAGTAAGAAACGATAATTTTAAAATGTAAAATTAGTTTTTACTAACCTAAATACTTACTTCAGTAAGAACCCGCCCGCCTCCCCGCATTCACTGAAAGGAGAGTTCAAAATGTGATAAGGGGAACAAACAAGATGGCGGCCTCCTAGTTAGGAGTAGCAGCGCCCCTGGCGGGAGAGGAGAGAAAGTTTGGATACAAGCTAAAAAAAGGGAGTTTTTTAGTTGATAAATGAGCAGTGATAGCGTAAAATGATGATTTTAAGCATAATTACTGAAGTAAGTATTTAGGTTAGTAAAAACTAATTTTACATTTTAAAATTATCGTTTTATCGTATTGTCTCGCATATATGCCACTTTTTTCTAAATAGTTTTCTCCAAAAAAAGCTGCGTGCAGTTTATACGTAGACATGACAACAATTGTGCAAGATATCGACCTTTTTTTTACGTTTAAATGAAATACACCATTTGAACGGTTTTTTCACCTGTCTTCCAATGGAGCAAATCACAAGTCACTAGAGCGACGACCATTCTGAAGTTATTTATTAAAAAATAACAACCATTTAACTTTTCAGTTTTAAACAAATATGTCCATAAAAAAATTGCTGTTCACTGGTCATTTTGTTACAAGGTTTTTGTTTTTTGTGGGTGCAGCTTATCTGCGAGTGCAGCTTTCCTGTGAGTGCAGCTTATCTACGAGTCCAGCTTATCTGTGAGTGTGGCGTATACACGAGAACCTCAATTATTCGAAAACCTTCATAATTTGAACACCTCTTCTTATCTAGAAAATTTCGTTGATTTTATCCATTTTTTTGTTACATGCCTATTTTCCATTTTGGATGTACAAACCATCAAGTACAAAGTTCATCAAGCACCTTGGACTGCTAGTCAGTCTGTCGACTTCTTCGGCTTCCACTTGAATGACCGCTACACTACAATTTAGTTCATGATGGTAAAACAAAGAGAACTGGGGAGACCAATATGTACACACATGCAGTAATTTAAAACTCGCACATATCTCACTCATCAGTGGCGTCCTGCTTGCAGACATTGACGAATGAGATGTGTGCGAGTTTCAAATTTTTGATAACTTTTTCCCCAGTTCTCTTCGTTCTGGACTAAATTGTAGTGTAGCAGCAGGGTTGTTAAGATTACAATCGAGTGATTATAATCACTTGATTATAATCAAAATAATCAAAATAATCAAATTAATTCGATTATTTTAAAATAATCATGAATATTTCCAACCCTGCGTAGCAGTAGTTTAAGTGGAAGTCTGAAGAAGGTCAGACTCACTAGATATTTTTCAAGTGAAATCGCCAGAAATTCGCCCAGTGCAAGGTGCTTGAAGAACTTTATACTTTTTTGTTTGCTTATCCGAAATGAAAAATACTGCAAGGAAATGTTTGAAACACCGAAGTAGATCTTTTCTCAACATATTCAAGCGTCTTTGTTTTGCCTGAAAATTTTCAGTTTGCCTGCTTAATAGTTAATATACGAAGATGTACAAATTATTAATAGATGGTTAATACTGTACTGGCCTGATTGCAAGTCGGCTCGAATATAAGGCGAATTGCCGTTCCGGGCTTGTAAATTCAACAAAAATAAACAGGCACGATGATAAGGTGGACTACTTTCACCCAAGATTCTGCCAGTGCCTCAGACTATTACCAATATTGTTGACATTATGGAATAATTCAGCCATTGCCAATTCATAATCATATTTTTCCTCGTATAGGGTTTTCTTTGGGTTTTTTTTTAATTGTGGACTCCATAACAATTTTTAAAGTCCAATTTTGATTACATGTTAGTTTTTTGCTAAATAATTCAAAAACTGTTTGAGCTGCTGACTGCTCATTAGCACCAATGGATAGCTCTTGAAAATACGGTGTGAATGGTGAATTCCAACTTCAAAATCAGTCAAAATTTGACTGAGTTATGGATTTGGACGCGAATATAAGATGAAGAGGCAGTTTTAATGGGACAAATAAAAAAAAAAATACCATCTTATATTCGGGCCAGTACGGTAGTTAAACATTTCACACATTTCAAGGTATTCAGTATCAACTTTTTACAAACGAAAAAAATCTGGTTAAGCATTGATTTCCAAGTCTGTGGGCTCATTCCCTTGGGAGGCCATTGATATTTAAATCCTGAAAGCAACGGAAATAGGTTTGAAGCTGTGGCTTTCTTTGGTGTAATCATTTTTTATAGTTCACAAAAATAAAACCAACAATCCATCGATTTCAGTTTGGTGTTGTCTAACACAAAAGGTAAGTCTCAAAAACAATCAATTTCTAGCAAGTAAGCTTGTTTGACCTGTTTTATTACAAATATACTTAGAGAAAATATATTCCGCTCAATTTTCACAATCTAGACAACAGTTCTGTCCAGCGAATTTTCAATAACTTGCTGTTACCTTCTATAGGCCTCAAGGATTCAGAAGTGGTATTGAGAAAATCAGGAATGAAAGATGTAAAAAGTCAGAGTACTATCCTCATTTTCTAAAATTATCTAAAATTATCTGGACAGAGCTGTTGTCTAGATTGTGAAAATGACCAGTATATATTTTTAATAATTTTTTTGCCGACGTGATGGTCAGGGAGTCTAGGTTTCTGCTGCGGCAAAATACAAATTCCGCGAACATAATGCTCGTTTTCTGCAAAGTTCCTTGCAGCTTAATTTTCTGCAGCAAATAACGTAAATAATTTGAATAACATAAATTTTGAGATTAAACATGTTGATTACAAGCTTCTTTTGCATGTTTATGTCAAGCATGCTGCATGAAAAAGTGAGAGCAGACGACAAATAGAAGCATTTTAGCTGTGGATGTGGGATATTGTCCAAAATTTGCATCATTCTGCGAAAGTTGACGAAATCTGTGAGACTTTCATTTTTCTGCGAAAAATCGCAGAATCACGGAATCGCAGAAACCTAGACTCCCTGGTGATGGTGTTTCACAGTATGAACGTTAACGACGTTTCACAGTACGAACGTTAACGATGTTTTACAAATGTATTAAGACTTTTGGGTTAAAGAGGGAAGGAGATGATGGCATAATGCCTTTTAAGCCTGTTTTTGTGTCTTAATACTTCTAGAAAGTCAGAATCATCGGAAAATCTTCCAGCAAGCTTACGCCCATTTTCACACTGTAGATAGTTCATTACTAGCTAAATTTCAACTGCTTCCAGCAGTCTTCTTCAGGTTCTCACTAGGTTGATGCTTCCCTGGTTACATGACGATCGATCACCCGTGGTTTGGGGATCGTCAAACAACGGGTATTCATCATATAACCAGAGAAGCATCAACCTAGTGAGAGCCTGAAGAAGCTGCTTGAAGCGGGTGAAAATTAGCTAGATAATGAACTATCTAGTGTGAAAATGAGCATAAGCTTGCTGGAAGATTTTCCGAAGATTCTGACTTTGCATTTCACAGTATGAATGGCAACGGTAGTTTTCTGGAAAGTTCATTTTTGTATTTTGTACACTTATACTAACATTTTATAAAGAAACATCGCCCCCCCCCCCACACACACACACATGCTCGCTCGCGCTCACTGAACTCAACTGATTCGCTGCACTCTACTCATTCAACTCACTCACTCTTTGATCTCACTCAACTCACTCGTTGCACTAACTCAACTCACTCGTTGCACTAACTCGAATCACTCGTTGCGCTAACTCGAATCACTCGCTGCACTAGCACAACTCACTCGCGGCACTCATTCAACTCACTTGCTGCACTCACACAACTCACTCGTGGCACTCATTCTACTCACTTTCTGCACTCACTCAACTCACTTGGTGCGCTCACTCAACTTACTCGTTGCACTCAACACTTGTTGCACTCAACACACTCGCTGCACGCAACTAACTCACTCCACTCACTTGCTGCACTTGTTCAAGTCACTTGCTCAAGTCACTTGCTCCACTTGCTCCACTCACTCAACTCAATTGCACCACTCGCTCAACTCATTCGCTCGACTCGCACGACTCACTCGCTTCACTCGGTCACTGAACTGACTCGCTGAACTCGCCCAACTCATTCTTTCTACTCGCTTAACTCACTCCACTCACTCAAATCAGTTGCTCCGCTCACTCAACTCACTCTATGCATTCACTCGCTATACACACACACTCTACTCACTGTTGCACTCACTCATTGCACTCACTTGCTACACTCACGCTGATGCCATTAAGCCTCAATTCCCCCCCCTCACGCTGATGATATACAGATTACAAGTTTTCATCACTGATGACATAATAGTAAATGAATATCTACGTCAAGACATGTACCGTAAAATACTTTACATTTTGCTTGAAATAATTCTAATTAATTAAAAATACATGTTCTCTTTCGTAGCATCCTCCTCAGTGCGTTACTTAGTTGGGATCTTTCCCTGCCTTACGGCGCTTTGTAACCTGTCATTTTGCGTAATTTCCGTCTAGAAATGCATGCAAATATTACGTCACTTCCCATCCCACTTCCTTTCTGCTTCTTCAACTACACTCTTTTTTCCTCGCCGCTGGTGCGGTTGGTTGCGCGTTGGTTCCCGACTGGTTGAAAGGTTTTCCAAGCAGTGTATCGGAATTGGAGACGTGAACTTGGAACCGACGACGGAAGACAACAATATTTGGAATAAAGCGTTCGGGTATGGTGTAGATGTGGAATTTTGTGTTGCGAGGTGATTGACAAGAAGGAGGGCCGCTTAATAATACAGAGACTGCTGGGCGACACAAGATGGCGGCTGGTGTTAACAAACGGGCGTCGGCCGATGTGGTGAGTAACTAATGGTGATTACTGAAACGACCGTCGCAGGAAACGCTGGTGGAGGGAGCGTTCACGAAAAGTGTGAAAACGTACGTTTTTCTTTTTTAAAAATGCCGTGAGTCGCACTGCCAGTGGGCGTGCAGAAGCCGGTTAAGCCTAACTAGTGCTGACACGTTGGGATGTGAAATAGCATGGACCGGTCGTGAGGCGAACCCACGTGTGTAGATATCTCGAGTGCGATAGATATACAATATATTTCGAAAATTCCACTAGGTCATGTACCAGTGAAGCTGGCAGTAGACGCCGGCCGAGCAGGGGATTAGACAAGTGGTAGGCCCGGTTATCATTAATAGGCCTGGTTGGAGGTCGTTGATTATGGCTACTTATAATGGGTGTGCGGCCGAGTGGAAAGGGGGTGCGTTGTCTGGCCGAACCGCGGCATGGGCGGCTATAGGCGCATCTAAGTGGGCTTTGGATATTGAGCGGTTCGGTGCGAATTTAAATTTATGTTGGGCGCCGCTGATAGCAGCAGTGTAGCCAGGGCCTTTGGAGGTGGATGCAGACATACGGATTTTGCCTAAATTGCAAGAAATGGTGGCGCAGGTCGTCCTGGATATTGCGCAAGATGGTGTGGAGGGTGTCAGGTCCTAGATTTTTCAGTAGCAAAACCAGATGGATAGTTGCGCATCATCTTGAATCTGAAGGGTTTAAATGCTTATGTGGCTGTGCGGACGTGCGTTTTAGACACGCTAGCAGTGGTGATGAAACAACTCTGCCGGGGTTGGTGAATGGCTAAGGTGGACCTTTCGCATACTTATTATTCTGTACCGATTTGCCCAAGTTCTGGAAAATTTTTAATGCTTACCTGGCAGGGGCCCATTTAACGGTTTAGGGTGTTGCCATTTGGCCTGGCGTCGGCGCGTAGGATTTTTATGGGACTCATAACGGAGGTGCGTCGATTTCTAAGGTGAAAAGGTGTTCTGGTTTTCACTTTCTTAAACGATTTCGGGATAATCGGGCCTTCCAGAGACGTATGACGAACGTTGATTACCCTGACTCGGTTGGGGTTTTCACCAAATGCAGAGAAGAGCATGTAAAACCATCACAACGGGTGTGGTTTCTTGGAATGTTTATTGACCTAGATCATAGTGGCCTGGTGCTACCCCTCGAGAAGAGACAAGGTTTGCTGCGGTTGGTACAACGCTGCCTGACACAGGAGGGCGAATGTCTCAGGGTGCTGCGACATATCCTAGGGCTGTGCGAAAGTGTGGTGTGTGGGGTGCCAGGGGCTCGCCTGCACATGAGGTGGCTGCAAGGGGATCTCACGGCCTGGCTACAGGAGACGGAGTCTTGGGGATGGTTCTCTCAGGGTTCGAGACGCGGTCTGCAGTGGTGGTGGAAGGTATTGGACGTTCAGGAGGTGTCAAGTGACTGGCCATCACGGGTAGCTGGGATGGTGTTGTCCACCGATGCGTCTGACATAGGTTGGGGGGGGGGGGGGCTTCGTTGGGTGACCAAGGGGCCCAGGGCCGTTGGGAGGCTGCGGAGGCGGGCTTACATATAAACATGCGAGGTATGTTGGCTGTGATGTACGCTGTACAAGCATTCCAAGACCAACTGCGGGGTCGCCGGGGCGGATAATATCTGACAGTCTCACGACGGTGGCCTACATCAACAAGCAGGGCGGAACTTGATCAGCAACACTCACAGACCTGGTGCGATGGCTGTGGGATTGGCAAGTCCGCATGGACTGTGTCCTTGGGGCAGTATTTATCCCAGGGGTGGACAATGTGACGGCCGATGGGTTGTCGCGTCGATTTACGGACTCGTTCGATTTTCAGCTGGCACCGGCAGTTTTCAGGAACATTTGCGCTCGGTTTGGAGCGCCTGGCATCAGCACAACTCGACACGTTCGGATCATGGGGAAGATGCCCCGGTGCAACGATGCTTTCAGTGTGTCGTGGACTGGGTTGTTGCCATATCTGTTGCCTCCATGCCCACTGCTGGACAGGTGCGTGCAGAAGCTGCTAGACGATGAGGTCAGATAGGCAATCCTGGTGACGCCGGTGTGGGAAGCAGCGGCCTGGTTTGTTCTACTAAAGACGGTGCCAGGGTCAGGGCCAATAGCATTGCCAGACCGGGACGATGTACTGTGGGACCCGTATGCAAACAGGGCGGCGAGGGATGTCGGGGGCCCAAGGATCGTGTGGTGCTTCGGGACTTAAGATGTCCGCAACGAGGGTATCACTGGCCAGGAGGCCGGGGAGGTAAACTCAGCGTATACGTAGTACTATTAGCACGGTTGTAATTTGTCCCAACTAAGTAACACAGTGAGGAGGATGCTACGAATGAGTATTGATTCTACCAGTGAACTTGTTCTCGCAGGAGAATCTTAAGTTCTCAGAATAGAACCCGACGAAACTGTGGTACTTTGCGGACCCACCCGCCTCCCTGCTGTTGACTCTTACACCGCATGGGCGCGGGCAAAAATGAATGGAGTTGAAGAAGCAGAGGGGAAGTGGGAGAGGAAGTGATGTAAAATTTGCATGCATTTCTAGACGGAAATGACGTAAAATGACAGGTTACAAAGCGCCGTAAGGCAAGGAATGATCCCAACTAAGTAACAGTTTCGTCGGATTCTACTCCAAGAACAAGTTTTCTGGTAGAATCTTCAATTTTCAACTATACTTTCATGATGCACTTTTACCTGGTGACAGGAAGTGGTTTTTCTCTAGTCCACAGTGTTCCAGAATGGAATAATGTTGTTTAAATGATGTATTCAACAATTTTCAAGTGTATTTTTTTTATTTACGAGAAACATGTGTCCTATTATTATAATTTCCCAGTTTAAATTGTTTGATTTGCTATTTTAGAAAGTTGTAACCTCATGTTCCTGTAGTTACAGTCAAACTCATGAACCGATTCGAATGAAATTGTATACTTAAGTGTTTTGAAAACCTTTCGTAGGGGGAGAGAAAAGGAGGAAGGGAATAGGAGTAAAAGATGTCGGCTCAAAAGCAAGTGGTGTGTTGTATTTTTATGGAATGTTAGGTGATTGAGAGTAGAGAGACAACCCTGCTAAGTGTTGGCTTATGCTTTTGTTGACCTATGCTGGTGTAGGTACGTAACCGACTATCTGGTGGCAATTGAAATGTCCCTTCTGTTATGCAAGCGACGAGTAAATTCCACTGTAATGGTTGTGTTGTGCAAAGAATTTTTTGCAATAGTTGTAGTTCTTGTGATCGGTTTCTTTTCAGTCCTATTCAATGAAAATTTAACCTTGCGTCCTGTGTTACTCAGTTTTTGTTGTAACACTTATATTACTCCTTTTTGAAGGGGAGTGGGGTAGGACATAGCGAGGTTTCTTACTGAAATTTTCCATTGCTTCTTTGCGTTTTGCAAGGAGCACCACTGGGGGTCAAAATTGGCCATCGGGAGGTAAATTTGATCCAAATAGGTTACTACTAAATATTGCTGCCAGGAGTATACACAGTTCCATGTATGATGTTTTTCGACTTGGACCAGTTTTTCCACTATTAAAGTTGAAAATTTGCGGAAATTTGTTGTTTTTCCTGTGATTGTGAAAATAAGCGTCGATTTAAGGTGATTTTTCAACTTTAATATGAATTTTCACAGTAGACCATGTGACATTTTCAAACAGTTTTTCCACATTTTAGTTTTAATTAGGAGTATAATATTTGGTTTACGGGCATATGCTGGTACCGTACTTCTACTCAGATCAAAATTGTTGTGCTGTCTTAGGTGCAATGCCATAATTCATTTTTGCCAAATTTTAACTTGCTTGAAAAGGACTTTCCTATGGTGTAAATTTCTAGAATGTAGCTTAACCAATTACCAATAATGATAATAATTTTTAAAAAACATTTAGATGTTCAAATTAAGAGACATATTAAAAATATGTCTCTTCGAGCATTAAGTTTCGCGTTTCATAGAAATGTTAGTTAAATTTTAAAAAATAAGTCTTGTTTTTAAATTTCCAACTCTACGTAAACAAAATATTTAATTTTGCATGATCTTGTGTTTTCTATTAAATGTTTCAAACAGTTATCTTAGTGTCTTGAAGAACAAATGTTATATATAACTTAGCAAAAGAGTTGTCTTAAGTTAGTTCTGTGAGCAAGAACGTACAAAATGCTAAAATTAATTTGGTGTGAGTATTGGGAGACGAATTACCGGTATGTCTCCTCACACTAGTGATAAAGACATTTTAATCATTGTTAGTGTGTTCGGCTGTATTCATAAAAACAATAGGTGCAAAGTTGGTGAAACCTTGTTTTATTTCAACAGGCAGAGCAGCAACAAACAGCAGAAGAGCGCTTACCGGCATCTGGGACGCCCACTCAGGACACGAGCGAAAGTACCAGTTCATCAGGCTTTCCGGTCTCATCGGAAGCAGCGGAAGAACGACGACTGATTGATCGGCCTGTTGACACTTGACATGAATGAAACGATACGACTAGCTCGCTTTTAAAATTGCGTCGAAAGTACTTTTGTACATAGGCACAAACTATGAAGGTAGCACAAGCTTTGTGCCCACATTGAACTAAGCGGAAAGACTGAGGAGGATGCTGACCATTGATGTATTGTAATAATGCTTCAAAGAGAATACAAAATATTCCTTTTAAGCAGCAGGTTTGTTTAAATGCGAAATTACAAAAACAAAACGACAAAACGGGCTAAAACACTGCAGAGTACTGTCGATAAGCAATTTTTAGTGGTAAATGGGGAATTCAGGAAGTACTGTACGACATCTTTAGTTCTTTCATTTTTCTGCGCTAAGCAAGATAACGAAGTTGTGGATATGCACGCTTTGCGAGGATTGAAAACAAAGCGAACAACAAGTAAACTGAGGTTAACCTTAGTTTGAAGTTATTGTATGGGAGGTTGAACTAATTCACTGCACTGAACTGATCAATTTGTGCTGAACAATAAGTGTGAGGATGCCTCTGCGGCATACTGACATTAAATGTTCGGACATTGTTATGGTGCGCATATAGGTTTACTATTTTGACTACGTTCTCACCACTGAAACTCCAGTATGCTTCACTCCTACTTGTGAGTCTTGATCACATGCCCCTGGGATCACACAATGTACCTTGTAATTATCAGGAGAGGGACGGCATGGGATGATGGTACTAGTGCTCGGATCTGCTATATGGTAGGCCGCCATCACATAGCTGCACTGACTGACCAAGCTGAGGTAGCAGGTTTTATAGTGGTCAGTTTCAATATCCAATGTCATCAATTTTCATCAACACATTTTTAGTTTTCAGTATACTACGGGCTTACACATTTTGGCAGAAAACCGTTTAAAGGTACATGCCTCCATGTTAGCTTTCCTGTACGACTCAGTTTTACAATATGTTGAAACATATGTAAAGCTTGCAAATGCTTTTATTTTTCTGGTTTTTTCCCACGTACGAGACAGTTTTGCTACATTTGCTCAAACGTATGTAAATGTTGCAAAAACTAGCAAGTGGAATTCGCAAAAATAGGGAAAGGGAATATCCTTAATTTAAATGTGATTTATGGAATAAATTATTTTCTTATTCATCTAATGGCTGCACACATACCGCTGAAAAACTATTCATATGCATTAGTGCACCGGTAGTTTTGCACACAAAACTCGCCTGGTACATCACGAACGCATAAATACAGGCAAAAAGTTGCTAATGCTTATTGTAAAGCAACACCTTTAGGGACATAATCAGCGTGCTGCATCTCGCGCAAATGGGGTAAAGTCTGTACAAATGTGTCATCTGTTGCAAAACAATTAAGATGAAAATTAATGTCAAAATAGTGAATTTCTGTTAATGCAGAGCAAACTGAGGTATAGCTCGCATATTGTAATGAGGTCATTAAAAAATTAATTCAATTTGGTACATGTTTTACAGTAAACTGACAAATTGATACATCCCGACTGATTTTTGTTTTTGTACCGGAGTTGAAAGAAAAAGGAAGCAGCTAAAAAACACGACTATTGCTAAGCTTTGCCGAAAATGTAAAATTCTGTAAGTCGTACGATGAATCGATGAATTTGTCAGGTCAACATATTAAATTTATGTAAAAGTTGCATGCAGTTCATTTAAAAATAAGTGCAATCTGTTGTTAAGTTTGAGACATGTTGGGTGTCCATACAGGGAAATAGCTGTTTAAATGTAATGTGGCAGCGCACGGGGGTATACATTCGGGTTGAAAACCATTTAAATGTGATATATGCAATAAATTTTCTTATGTATCTAATTTGGCTGAACATTTACAACTGAAAAACCATTCAAACACGTACCTATAGTTTTACACACAAAACTCGGCAACACCTTTACGCGTAAAACTAGTCTGCTACATCACAATCAAATGCGGTGAAGACCGTCCAAATATGACATATCATTTAGGACAAAAATTTATGTTAAAACAGTAAATTTTGGTTAACGCAAAGCCGACTACGCTATAGCTCTCAAGTTGGAGTTCAGTGTTCATTAAAATAAACATGACGCAATCTGATAATTTTTACAGTAAATTTGCCCAGTGATACATACAAGTGAGGTACAGCTTACTGGCTTCCTCGTGGGTTGACATTTTTGTTTTGTACCAGAGTTTAAAGAAAAGGGAAGTCGCAGAAAAACATGCAACTATTGCTAAGCTTTGACGAAAATGTAAAATTCTGTAATTCCTATAACAAATCGATGAATTTATCTGGCCAGCTTCCAAACGAAAATTAGTTTATGTAAAAGTTGTAGTTCATTAAAAAAAAAGTACAATCTGTACATTATAGACATGTTTTCTGTCCAACAGGTAAAAAGTTGCTTATATGTGATGTATGGAATAAATCATTTTCTCATTAGTATAATAATATTGGATGCGCACGGGCAAACGCATTGGATGGAAATACCATTAAGTGTAATGTATACAATAAATCTTTAATCCTAATGTGGCATCACATAAGTGTATACATTCGGGTGGAAAACCGTTTAAATGTGATGTGTACAGTAAATCATTTTCTCTTTCATCTAATTTGGCTGCACACACTGAACTGGAAAACCATTCAGATTTGTTAACGTACACCAATAGTTTTACACACAAAACTCTTTTGGTGTAACATGAACACATGCTTACAGGCGAAAAGCCGTTTAAATAACTGGTGTATAGCAGCACCTTCACGCGCAAAATTAGCCTGCTGCACGACTTGCGTATGGGCAAAGCATCACATGCAGATAGGGGAAAGACCTTCCAAATGTGGCATCTGCTGCAAAACGTGTAGGACGGAAATTTATGCTACAGCAGTAAATTTCCGTTAACAAAAGCGGGCTGAGTTGTAGCTCACATGTTGGCGTTCATAGTTCATTAAAAAATGAATACAATCTGATAGTTTTACAGTAAATTGGCCAAGTGAAACATTCGGATCGAGGGATAGCTCACTGGCTTCCTTGTGATTTTTGTTTCTGTACCGGAATTTTAGGCATGGGGAAAAATATCACATGCGTGGTAATCTGACGAAGACTAATCCGGTACTGGAAGAGGCTAGCAAGTGAAACAAGTAAAATCAAAACTTTGTTGCAAAGCCAGACCTAAATAAGGCCTTCAACTTGTGCTGTGTGATGCATGGGATTTGGCTATTAAAGAATAAAATAATTGCCTGATGCTAAATTTCTTATTCTGCCTGATAGAATATGGAGTGGCTGTCGACTTCCTCTGCAGTGTTTTAAGCTGATTTGCTCTTGAATTATTATGTTGATACTGATGGTTTGTAGCTAGCAACACTACATCATTTTTATATTTCTTGGATGCAACAAGAAGCATGGTAAATAACTAGATATCCTGCATCCTCATCAGTTGATGTTTAGGTTGAAAATGTGTACTGCCACTTAGGTTTTCCTGAGCTCAGTACAGAGATAAAATCATCAAATATATCTAATTGCTTTTCAATGCTACAGTCTTGCGTCACATTTTGCCAGCTAAACCTTTGATAGTGCTTGTAAGTGGCCAAGTAGTTTGCTGGCGTACCTGCTGAATTACTCCTTGTAATTGCATCGACTTCCCTGGATAGCTATTTGCTTACAGGGATCACCAGTAAACGTAACGTATATTGAAAAGTTTCACCCCTTCCCTATCCCTAGCCAGTTGACTTAAAGCACAGCTGGATCACTGAAATAATGCTGCTTGACCTTAACTTATAACTCACTTTATCTTAAAACAGGATACAATATAGCATACATTTGTTTTCTAGATAAATACAAAATTGTAGTATTCCATCAAGCAATCATTTCATTTGAAGGATTTTAAACAACTTTTGTGTACTGTAGTTTTAAACGTTGCTCAGGAATCTATATATGCAAGTAAAAGGTAGGCCATTTTTTTGGCCATGAAGGGTTACAAATGAACTTTATTGTATATACTGTAAATTTTATTGTAAAGAATAGGCAGAAATAATGTAAAAGAGCACATTTTTATAGCACATCTAGAGAATAAATGAAACTTTTTGTAACTTTGTGTCAGTATGATTAATTCAAGTTTCATGTTGGAATTGTTGTGGAAACACTTACTTTGCCATCACAACTTTGAGTAAGTCTGGCATTTACATGTTATATTTGAGTTGCTATATTCTATCTCCTGTCTTGGTTCACAGGCCTGGTCGTTTTGCTTTGGTTCCCAGTAAACCCTCACAAAACTTGCATTTTGAGTTTGTACTTGATGTGTGTAAAGCCAGAAACTGTAGCCATGCTGTTATTGATATTTTGTAGTTTTTTTTTATTTAACCGGGTATTTCACGTGACGAATAAATCTTCTCGTAACATGTGCAATTGATAGCACTTACGTGACCTGTAATTTTAAATTGGATATTAGGTTAGCAATCTTAGTCCCATGCGGTACAAACATTTTTCAACACACTGTCCGGCAAGCTTGCCTGCGTTCTGTTGGTTTTTGGTTGTGGTCTGGTGGCAGATGGTGTCACAACTCTTTCAAAAATATTTCAGCAAATCAACTACCAGATCGTTAGCTTACGGCTAACATCACTTCAATGCACAAAACTGCCGAGGTTGCAATCCTAACGTCTGCAAGTGTATGGGAAAAGTCTTTGCCAAAAACGTACTTGCCTTCTTCGACAGGCACAATCTCTTAAACCATTACCGCTATGGCAACGTACCAAGCAAATCTGTCACCCATAACCTGCCTGCTTTCTTCCATCATGTCACCAAGTGGATCAAGTCAGAAGCACAAGTCAACATCGTCTACTTGACCTTGCTACAGCGTTCGCTACCATGCTTCATGACATTCTTGTTTACTAGCTCATTTTCTTGGGCATTATGGAGTACCTCCTCGGTTGGCTAATGTCTTCCTTGCCAACAGGACTCGACGCACGGTTATCAACAACCAACCATCCTCCTCCCGTAGAAGTATCACCTGCAGCACCCCACAGCGTAGTGTCATCGCTGCTGCTGGTTTTCTCTTTATTATCTTTATGAAAGACCTTCCGTGCTGCCTCACCTGCTGTATAATACTGATTGACACCTTGTCCACAACCTGACAATGTGAAAATGGACCTTAACAAAGCAGTCCTCAGTTTCACCACACTCAATACTTTACTTTCTTGACTGCCGTATCAAATTCGTGGAATTCTAAAAAGATCTCGGCATCTTCAACCAAAAATTATCCTTCAAATAACACGCTGATACCATCACCAAACATGGCTACTGTACGCTTGCTGTCATTAGAAATGTGTTAGAAGAGCTGAAACGATGCTCTTTCTCCCTGCTCTACGAGTCTCTTGTTCTCAGTATGCTCAAATTTGGAAACTGCTTGTAGTAGGGTAAACATATGTCGATTTTTTGCTGAACCTAAAACAAATTGCAAGAAAACGTTTAATGACTGTTTTCCATAGCTTAAGGTATGTAGAATAAACATAACCAAAAGTACGCAAAAATCGGAGCCCCAGACACCGACACCATTTTGGAAAAATGGCGGAAATTAGTGCCAAATTTAGGAGTTTCCAATGTATCTCCAGAACGAAGACTTCTACACGAAAATTTCAAAAGAGCAAAGTTGAAGAGAATTAAATTTCCCAAAGGAAAGGTTTTTAACATTTTTCATGTACACTGAACCGTTACCGAGTTATATCCACTTGCATCCAGCACACCTCCGCCATCAATGGTGGTGGATCATTTTCAACTGCTATTCTGACGTTCATAATTTAGGTGGATGACTCCTATTTGAGTCATTTAGAAGATGGGAATGTCGTCTTTTCATCAAGGGTAATTAAAATGGTTTATCAATTATCATTGGTAGGTACAAAGCTAGGCCTTTTTACTGGGGGCTGGTGTCACAGTCACCGTTCGATTTTTCGCTCGCTGTCGACTTTCAACTGCTATTCTGACTACTCTAATTTAGGTAGTCGACTTCAATTAGATTCATTCGAAAGATAAGAATGTATTCTTTGTATCAAGGGTAATTAAAAGAGTCTATCATTGTTAGGGACTGAGCTACGCCCATTTTACTAGTGGCTGGTATCAGAGCCACCGTTCAAATTTTCGCTCATTTTCAACTCTCAACTGCTGTTGCGAAGTGTCTAATTTTGGTGGAGAACTATAATTAGAATCATTTGAAAGGTGGGAATGTCTTCTTTGCATCAAGAGTAAATAAAAGGCTTTATCATTGTCAGGGACCGAGCTACGCTCGTTTTACTAGGAGCTGGTATCAGTCACCGTTTGATTTTTTGCTCATTTTCAACTTTATAAACTGCCATTCCGACCTTTGTAATTTAGGTGGATGACTCCAAATAGGTTCATTCTAAGGGTGGGAATGTCTTATTTCGAATGAGTCTAATTGGAGTCGTCGACCTATATTAGAATCATCAGAATAGCAGTTAAAAGTCTATAGTGAGCAAAAAATCGAACGGTGACCGACACCAGACCCTAGTAAAAAGGGCCTTGCTCGGTACCTACCAATGATAAACCATTTTAATTACCCTTTATGAAAAGAAATTCCCACCTTTCGAGTGAATCAAATTGGAGTCGTCCACCTAAATGACAAACGTAGGAGTAGCAGTTTGTGGGGGGAGTGAGTGGGAAGGAGACGAAGCGTTGTTTCGCCGTATTTCACGCTAGCCAGCTCGCTTGTGTTTTCGAAGCTTTTCGGAGTGATAGAACTTCGATAAGAGGCCGCAGGCATAGAATGATATTCTGGGAAGGTATGTAATTAATTTTGAGCGTTTGTAGTTTGATAATTGTTTAAAAAATACGATAATAGGGCATCGGTACGAATGAAAGTCATTGCAGTTTAGTTTGTGGAGGGAGGGGGGGGGTGAGTTAACGCAGAGTGAATAGCTTAGATAGGCCAGACATATAAGAGTTAACAGGGATGGGATATCATTCCGTTTAGTAATTGGTTTTGTAGGTTTCTATTGCGTTACGGTTTTTTTTGCACGCTGTATTTGGTTGTTGGTGTGTGCGTTCCCGGTCGCGTGATCTGGAAATGTCAAAAGTGTAGGTAGGTTATCGGCAAAAGTGTGGGGTAAGTTAATAACCCACACTTTTTGCGATGACGCACACTTCCGGCATTGGTTAACGGGATTTAACCGGATTTAACCAACGGAAATTTAGCATGGCATTGAGTTAGCGTGATGTCACAGCCGTGGTATAAAGGCACATTAAAGTAACGATGTATTTTTGAGGAACTTGCTTTTATTGCGTGCCTATTGCCAGTGTTCTTTCACCACTTTGGGTTTGTTTCCCAGATCGCCACTTCAGGTTTGTTTCCCAGAGGTGTCACCTATCGTGAGAAGCCCTTCGGGCTTTGAGAGGAGGCAATAGCGAGTCTTGACATACACGAGTTTTGGGATGCTGCAAGCCTTTATACAGGGTGAGGCAAAAGTCTGGTCACACGCAAATAACTGCTGTTATAGTGGTCCTATGTTAATTCAGAAGACATATTTGTAATGCAAGTCAGAAATGGCAAAGCCAATTAAGACATTTTCATTGACCTTGAAAACAGCAATCGGCGTCATCCAAATTGTATCTTCCAAACGGCACAAGATACAGCACAAAAGTGAATTATAAAGTTGCGCGTGAACATTAACCACGATAAACTATGAAAACAGATTAAAAATAGGAGCATAATTACAATAGTCACGAGGAAAACAAAATAGCAACAATGTCTTCCCTAAACATTTTAACTGCCATGCAGTGAAGCTTGGGGGCTGCCTCTGCAAGCGAGTGCACGAGTTCCAAGCCATTACTGCATCAACTACTGCAGTTAAATTTCAGATTCCAGAAAACAGATGCGGATTAGGTCGAAAGTAACGAGCCATCATTCACAACACAGAAAATCGCGCAGATCCACTTCCCTAGCTTGAAAGGGGACACTCCCTTATCCAGGACCTCGCCACTGTTGGTGTCCACATCCAGGAATAGTGGAGTAGCCTCACTATGCCCCTGGCTCCCCTTAGGTCCTCCTCCATTCTTCTCGGTCTTGGTCAGGTAGAACCTCAAGGCTCTAATCGGGCACTGTAACCTCTCCTGGTTTCCTGGTTGCCCACTCCGGTTTAGAGCTTTAATCCGCACTGGTCTCGGTTTAGTTCCCGGGTTGCAATTCTTAGCTCTAAAATGGGCCGGGAAGGTCAAGCTCATTTCCGACCAATCCTTGGCAAAACGAATATGCCCGTCGTCCCTAGTGAAGGCGGCCATCTCGCTTTGGCGTGCCGCCGAGGCTAACGCGACCAGGAATACCGTCTTCTGAGACAGACATAGAAATGATGCAGTTCTAGCTGGCTCGTACGGGGCGCCCATTAGGCTTTGCAGCACTAAGGGCAGATTCCACTTAGGGAACAACTTCGTTTGTCTTGGTCTTCCATTCTCAAAGGCCGTCATCTGTTTGGAAATCACTACGCTGGCAACGGTCTTGGGGTCCCCTACGCACGTCAGCACCGAGTTGATGGCCGACCTGTAGCCCTTGATGGCGCTCGGGGACAGACCCTTATCGAAAAGCTCTTCAAAGAAAGCTGACAGCAGAGGCAGGTCCGGGTTGCACGGGTCGCAGTCTGTTGTCCCACACCACTCAAACCACTTCTTCCATTTAGCGTTGTAGTTGCGTTGTGAGGACTCTCTCAAACACTTTGTGATCCTGGAAGCCACTCCTTCCTTAAACCCCCCCCCCTCACCAAATTTTTCTTCAGAGTTTCCACCCTTGAAGATTCAGCATGGAAGGGTTTTGGTGCAGAGTTCTCCCCTGATGCTGGGATAAAAAATTCGCTGTGATTGGCAGAGGGATTGGATCCTCTTTCCTCATCTCCATCAACTCGGGGAACCCTGGAGCCGCTGGCCACCATGGGGCCACTAAGATGAACTTGCCCTTTGACGCTTTTATCTTGTTGATCACTTTCTGAAGGAGCTTGAACGGTGGAAAAAGGTATGCGTTCAGCCCCTCCCAGCTGATTGACAACGCGTCTGTCGCCCAAGCTAACACATCCGGAAACGGGGATACGAAGCACTTGAGTTGAGTGTTGTGCTGGGTTGCGAACAAGTCTATCGACGGGGTTCCCCACCGAAGAAACAAAGCCTCGCAGACTTGTGGGTCTAACCTCCATTCCGTAGTTGGCACCAGTGTTCCCCTGGACAACTCGTCCGCCCACACATTGAGACTGCCCGCAATGTGGCGAGGAACCGGCGTGATCCCGTACTGTAGGCAGATCTTGAACAGGATGGAGGCTTCCTCCATGAGGGACTTCGAGTGGGTGCCTCCCCCTTTCCTCACGTAAGCTACTGCCGTGGCATTGTCGCACATTATGCCCACAGCCTGATGTTCCAGCCTCTTGCTCCATGCTAGTAGTGCCTTCCAGACCGCTCTTAGTTCGAGGACGTTGATATGAAGGTTCTTCTCCTCCTCGTCCCAAACGCCGGCCACAGTCTCCTCGGCAAGGTGAGCGCCCCAACCTGTCAGGGAGGCATCCGAAAACAGGAGTAATTCCGGCACCGGTTCGTGGATAGGTACTCCTCTTTCCAGGTTGTCCTTCACCGTCCACCACTCTAAGCTCTTTCTCGGGAGGTCTTGGAGCCGGATGACATCCTTCCAGTTGTGCCTTGGTTGCCACGCCGTCTTCCGAAACCAATGAATCGGTTTTACCCGCCAGTGGCCTAACGGGACCAGTCTGGCGTTGGAGTCCAACAGTCCAATGAGTGACGCCAACTCCTTCGCTGTCGCTGTGGTCCTCTTGTTGAAAGCGGTCACCGACGTCTTTGTCTTCAGAATCCTCTCTTGTGCGGGCCGTATCAACATCGTTACAGTATCGAACTCCGCACCCAGAAACACAAAGTTGGAGCTCGGAGCAGGTCTCGACTTCTTGAGGTTTATTCCAAGTCCCAAATGTAAGAACAGGGAGCTGCACATTTCCCACTGTCTTGTCAGAAGACCCCTGTCTTTGTGTCGTACCAGCCAATCGTCCAAGTACGCATGAGCTTTGATGTGATGCAGATGTAAATAAGCTAAGACTGGTTTCAACATCCGGGTAAACACGTACGGAGCCGTTGCTAGCCCGAATGGAATAGAGGTGAACTGGAACGATTTCTGACCTGCTACGAGGCGGAGCATGTGTCGAACTGAAGGATGGAGGGGAATGTGCAGATATGCATCCTCTAGGTCGATGGAAATGGTCAACTCTTCGTGTTGGAGTGAGTCCCGAATGGAATCTATCGATTCCATTTGGAAATGTTCCTTCACAAGGTGCCGGTTGAGACTCCGCAGGTTGAAAATAACTCTTGATCCTCCTCCCTTCTTTGGGATCACCCTCGCTGGACTCCAGAATCCTGGGTCGTGAGGTGCTTCCTCCATTGCCCCTTTCTTCACCAGTGCGTCGACTTCTTGGATGAGTTCTGGGGTTCCGGAACACTCTACCAGCCAGTCTGGCGGGCAGTCGGTAGTCGCTGGCCTGGTAATGAACGGCGGTGAGTATCCCTCTTCCAGGGTCTGGATGACAAAGGGGTCCGCCGCAATCTTCTTCCAGTTGTCTAGGTGTCGGGTCAGCCTTCCCCCCACCTGACGGTGAATGGGGGGGCGCCCTGTCCATGGCCAGTCACTGTCGCGGTGGTCTTCTGCCCCTCCCGCGGAAGGATCCTCGGCCACGCTGGTAATTCCCTGGTCCCTTTCCGCGTGACGAAGAGGGGTGGTTGTCACGAAAGGGCGACCGATCTCGCGGTTTGTCTGTGGACTTCTTGCCGCTCCCTTTTCCCCCGTACGGTTCGTTCCAGTGTCCGGATGCCGGTTGGTGAATCCTGGCATAAGGCGTTTTGCCCTTTGAGCTCCCACGGCTCATGCTTGTGGCAGTCTGGGCGGGTCGCACCTTCTCTCTGAGCTCGGGAGCTAACTCGAGTAGTTGTCCATTAAACAAATCTCCCGAACCATGCACTGGCAAAAGTCGCAACTTGCCCGCTACGTCCGCCGGGATGCCTGTCGCAGAATCGAGAAGGGCGTCCCGTCGGCGAAAGACATTGTTCAAAAGTAGGCGGCATTGCCAATTGAAGCTGTCCTTGTGGAAGGATGACGCCCGTTTGAGAAGGTGCATGCACTCCCTAATCGTCTTATTCTCCCTGAGTTCTGGGTTGGCCAGTGCCATTGCCTTCAAAGCTGCCGTCGATGATGAGTAGATCAACTCTGCCTGTGAGCTTGCCCTCATGCTGGCCCTCAACATAATATCGTCTTCTTCGAATTGTTGGGTGGGAGTCTTAATGAACGACGGGTTCTTCAGGATAGAGTCCAGCTCGACGCTACACTGTTCCGTCACATATTCGGCTTCCTTGAATGTCCGAAACCTCTTTTTATTCGGGGCACCTCTTCCCACAGACTTGAAGAACATACGCGATTTTTTCGGGTCATGCGGTGGCAGGGGTTTAGAAGATGAGACCGGCAGTTCGTTCTTCCTTGTTAACGACTCCGCGTTGAGCAGTTGCCTGAACATCACTGCTGATTGAGGCAGATGGGAGGGTTGCTGTTTGCGAATACCCTCATTCGCTAACGTATCCATGGGGGGGTCCTCAGGGTCCTCCACTGGCGTCGGCCCCTCCTTGATGAAACGAGTATGTCTCAAATGCTTGAGTGCAACCTCCGTGAAGTCCGCCCAAGGGATATACCCCGGTCCCTCATTGAACGGGTCATCTTTGTTGCCCCCTTCTGATTCTTCATCACTATCAGATGGGCTGTCGTCCTCCCCAGTTTTCCTCCTTTTAGTCGCTCCCCCGTCGTCTCCTAACTCGGCTTCCCCTTTCCGCTTCCTTGAGCCACCGTCCCCTCCTGAACTAGATGGGGCAGGGACCCCCTCACTTGTTGTTGAAAGTACTGCACTCTTTGGATGTGCTGCTGCCGAAAATCGCGCCGACGACGACTGTCCTTCAATCGGCGACACATGGCTACTGACCGGCGACACGCGGCGACGGAGCGGCGACACTCGGCCGCTGGGTGACGACTGAGCGGCGACTGGGCGGCGACACACTTTCGGTGACTCCTTCACGTCCTCACACGGCGGCAACAACGTGGACATGGCCGGCGACAACTTGGCGACATGTGGCGACTTGACGCCTGCCGCGCTTGTCGCCATGAACGAACTCATCATGTCCAGTAGTTTCGTAATTTTGTCCTCACTGGACGTTACTACTCCTACATTTTTAAGAGATTTTCCACTGGAGCTTTTCCTGCTCCCCTCAAACGAACCGCTGTTCCCAACACCGGGAGCGGCCGCTGGAGTACTCTTATTCACCGACCTGTGACTGGACGGTCTAGTCGATTTTCCTGCCTTCGTCGAGCTCTTCACTAGGTCGGAACGACCTCCAGACTTGGAGTGGGACACGTCAGTCTCCTCCGACCTTTCCCGCTCGACACGTGGCGCCACCTGGCGCTGCGGCGACTGCACAAAGGACGGCGACACGATGTCCCTCGTACTACTGTGGATTGGCACTGTAGTCAGTCCTAAACATGCTAGATCCGAAAAATGTCTCGATCCCTTGGTTCCCAACATCTCCACCGGTTTTTCTTCTTCTTTTTGTAAGAACGGTTTAAACATGTGGATCATATCCGCCATAAACACCCCAAACTTTTTGTCGATTCCCGACACAGCCGAATCCACTTTGTCTGTGATCCGTTGTTCGAGCCGTGTTGCCTTAGCGTCGAAAATCACGTTGGCCGTGGTCTGCATCGAAGCTAGTAGTTCCTCGTTAGAAAAAGGTACAATTCCTACCTGGTCCGTTTCGCAATCCGTAGGATCAAACTTTGACTGTTCATCCTGGACCACCACGCTTTCATGGATCGCTGCGAACGCGTTTTCATTGTTCGCCGCCATCTTTGTTTCCTCGTCGTGTTGGGTAAAAACTAACGGCATCTCAGGGTTTTTGCTCATCTCGGCTAGCCTTTCATCCACCGACACTGCTGCTGCTGCTGCCCTGGCCCTCTGATCTACTTTTTGGTCTGATTTTTTCCACGTGTGTAGAATCTCTTTCACCGTAGATCGATGGTGTAGATCGCACAGTTCACAAACTTTAGTGACGAAATTACACGGCCTGCAATCGCGACACAACGGATGAAAATCCCTCGACTGTTTCTTGCACGAACACTTGTTGAACGTTCCCGAATTAAGTCTCTCACGAAGCAGGTCTTTAGCCTCCTCCACTGTGGCCATTTTGCTGTCCAAAAAAGTCGATAAATCCTATCCAATCGTCAAAACAAAAGTAGCGATGTTACAGCACGTCCTCTCTCAATGGCGTGCTCAAAATGTGATGAAGGGACCAAACAAGATGGCGGCCTCCTGGATAGGAGTAGCAGCGCGCCAGGCGGGAGTGGAGAGAAAGTTTTGGTACAAGCTAAAAAAGGGGGTTTTTTAGTTGATAAATGAGCAGCGATAGCGTAAAATGGTGATTTTAAGCATAATTACTGAACGTAAGTATTTGCAGGTAGTAAGAAACAGAAAATCGCGTTCAGTATGCGATTACTTTCTGATTTTACATTTATTTTTATTTTTTGTCAAACTCTAATGCCGTTTTGAGTGATTTCGAGCCCGGTCGCAACAATCGGCCAGCAATGAAAAATCGTATTGTCGTTTCGTTACGAATGCCCGAACTTTCATCAAAGGCGGGAAAACAAAGGACATTCGAATGCCCCCACTTTTTTACAGCTTCATAAATCATTATGGCATTACAGATTATTTCCATTAAAGGGTAAATTACAAGTTTGTGGTGAACAGGAAGCAACTGACAGGTAAATTTGCGTTACTTGCTCACTGGCAGAGGTGGCTTTATATTTCTGCCACCTAGGACTATGGAGATTCTCCCCCAGATAGATCCTGCCCCCATAAAAGTGCTTTCATCAAGTTTTTTTTTCAGGAAAAGCATTTCAGGATTTGCAAAATCCGCGTAGTCCCAGGTGGCAGAAATATAAATCCGTCTCTACCAATGAGCCAGTGACACAAAT
Organism: Lithobius niger; assembly: GCA_023313725.1. Taxonomy (NCBI): domain Eukaryota; kingdom Metazoa; phylum Arthropoda; class Chilopoda; order Lithobiomorpha; family Lithobiidae; genus Lithobius; species Lithobius niger. Next base: position 48,659 of record JAHWFP010034520.1, on the reverse strand, counting down.
TATTCTTGTCAGTTGCTCCTTGGTCAGCATGAAACTGTAATTTATTCTTTAATGGAAGTAATCTGTTGACATGAAGCTATCAAAAAGTGCGGGCATTCGTAAATGTGAGTGCTACGGGTTTTCCCGCTTTGGAAATAAAGTGTGGGCATTCGAAACAACAATGCGTATTGCATTGGGCAATTGTTGCGACCGGGCTGGACGTTATTATTTATTATGGGTATCAGCACTAGCATCAGCGCCAGAAAGGGGCATCAGCGCCAGAAAAAAAATAATAAATGTAAAATCAGAACATAATCAGTGCCGAACGTGACTTACTGTGTTGTGAATGATGGTTCAATACTTTAGGCCTAAACCGTATCATACGTTGTTTTCTTTTATTGCATCCCGAACTACACACATTTACTTGCATTGATTGACGCAGGAAAGACTCGGATCACATATGTGCACTCGCTTTTAGAGGCAGCCCCCTAAGCTTCACTGCATGGCAGTTAAAACGTTCAGGGAAGACATTGTTGCTGTTTTGTCTTCCTCGTAACTTGTAATTATGCTCCAATTTTCAGTCTGTTGTCTTAGTTTACCATGTTTAATGCTCTATTGCTCACACACAACTTTGTAATTCACTTTTATGCTGTATATCTTGTGCCGTTTGGAAGACACAATTTGGATGACCTTGATTGCTATTTTCAAGGTCAATGTAAATGTCTTCATTGGCTTCGCCATATCTGAATTACATTACAAATATGTCTTCAGAATTAACACAGGAGCACTATAACGGCAGTTATTTGCGTATGACCAGACTTTTGCCTCACCCTGTATACTAGTTATGTGTAGTACAAGTGAATACACAATACAATACGCGATACACATAAGGTGCGGCTGTATACTAAAGGTGGCTATTTATATATATATATATATATATATGTAAAGTACTATTTCTGTTTCATAGACCATTTCATTGTTAACTAGCTGTACCCCCGGCGTAACATACGCCGGTCTAGCCGGTTCCCGCGTACCTGAGCGAAATACTGCAGTGGGCAGTATGGAATGAAAAGGGTACCGACTGCCCCCTGCTTCTTCCTCTGAACTCCCCTGCAGCCTACCCAGTTGTATGGTCTGAATATCCCCATCCCTGCTCCTCCTCCAATTTAACCCGTGCTGATTTGTTTTGTTATGGAAGTAAATGTCTTTTTTCAATGGAGGATGCTTAATTGCCTGTTTCTCCGTTCTGGTACCAAGTGCAATAAATCCAACAACGGTCATGCATGCAGTGATTGTTACGGAACCAACTTTGAAAACCTTCACGTCGGCTCTAAGCTAGCATTATTAAAGCAATATTTCGATTGTTACTGATTGTTACAGGCCACATCCGTTTGTTTTACATTGTTGGTCGCTCGCCCTCTTTCATTATAGTGCATAATGATGAATTTTCCCTGCCCAACCTAAGCGTATTATATATATATAATATATATAGATAAAAACCAAACAACCTATGAACATTGACACATTGGTAACCAATTCAATATTCAGTGGTTGTTTGGTTTTTATTAACAATGAAATGGGCCTATGAAATAGATAGTGCTTTAAATAGGGATAATAATTGGATTTTCTAGTAATGTACAATTGCCCCCCCCCCCCTCCAAGTGGTACAGGAACTAGACTTTTGACGAACTATCTGGTGCAGTTTGCAGCGGCGACTGCATAATTTGAGGAAATTCATCAGATGCTATAGGAATTGATGTGGATAAATTCTCTGGGGCCTGGATGACTTTATTACGAGATGGTGTCTGCGTTTCCGTTGCCGTGGCCACCAAATACGCTGATAGTCATCACGGAGGCCGACTCGCGGTCAAGACAACCTTATGTCCATCATCATCAACTAAACCTGCACCCATGCCTACTTGAAAGACTGGCTGGCGGCAAAACTTATTTAAAAATGCATTCCTTACTACAATTCCCCATACATACTACCAGGTAAAGTTAAGCATATTTACAACTAAAATACCCCAACAAGTGCCATAAAATAATCAGACTTTTATATACATAACCTGTAGTACAAAATAATAAATAGGGATACAAAGTATGTGCATTACACCAGATATGTACTACGCCATTAAAGCATGAAAGTCCTAGTGTTCTGGTGCCACTCAATCTTTCCTGGAATGGGTAGACCAGAAAATTGCCAAATCTTAAATCCGTAGGTTAGCTCGTGACTTTTCCAGAATTTCTTTTCGGATTTTAGGATAATTCGGATGTTTTGCTAGGACCTGAAAGAAATAAAAAAACAGAATTTTAAAGCTATTGTGCGGTCATTAAATTCAATCTTGTACATGCACTGTAATACTTACAAGATGGCAGACATCAATAGCATCCACAAAACGTTTCGATTTCATGTAGTTGAAAGCCAATTTGTAACCTGTAGAGAAACAAAGAAGCATGCAGATGTACTGAATTCTGGTCCTCGTGCAAATATGTTATTTTAAGTTGGATGCCTGAGTTATGAATTATGAAAACACAATGTACAAGTTAAGTAGCTGTATTCTAAAAACTATTTCCTTGAAGAAAACTGCTTAAGTCTGATGCAGCTCATGCTCATATCTCTTGTTAGAGGCGTCACTAATCCTGGTAAGCGTCGGGAATGAGCGAGCGGGTGGAACGATATAATTAGAGGAAACTAATTTGTCCAGATATGAAGCAAAAACAAGGTGGCAGCCTGCGCGCTAGGTGCATGCATAATCTTAGACTTCCTACGCAGCCTGTTATGGTGGACACATTTTTGGCGGAGCGAGCGAAGCGTAGCCTATAACGAACACCAAACTGCAAAATGTTGGTTGGTTGCACTTTAGTCTGGGTGGAGCCCAAACAAAAGATCGGATTGGAATGAAATTTGGTACAACACTTAATACCCTAATTACTGTTGCTGAACCTAAATTTGCCGTAAATCAAACAATTATTATGGGAGAAATTACAAATTTTCGAATATATTTCAAACACTAACCACTTAATTTGGAGTCGTGAATAGTTAAGGAATTCCGACGAAGCATACACCATGCTGGTGGTAGTCAAGTGAACTTTAAAAAACACGGCAAATTAAATTTTGGTTACTTCTTTCTAGTTGATAACCTTTTTCGACTTTTCGACGTAACTCAATAAAATAATAACATTTGATTGTTGCATTTGAACCACTACTGGAACATCGCAACCATAAAAAACAAAAGGATTCCGTTAATGATCCACCTTAGCATTATCTGAAAAAAGAATGCTTGGAGGGATAACCTTCACCGTGGCAACAAAACTAACATTTACACTAACGATGACAATCCCAAATATGAAACTTAAATCATCGTATCACGGCGAGATGATACATATAAAACCAAACTATACATGAGACTATGTATTTGCACCACGGCACGAAACAACAACATGCCTGAGTCTAATAGTTTAAAGATTCCTCGTTACCACGGCAACGTGTATAGTCTCGATGCTGTGGCGCATTAATGAATAACCCTAATCTCAAATGCAGGTGCTACTTGCGAAATAAAAATGACAACTAAAAATTAGGCCTAAGAGCTAACATTTTTTGAACTACAATATTGTGATCGTTGCAGATAGATTATAATATTGTTTTTATATCGCTGTCGCTGTGCGTGATAGAGGTGTGCGCCTAAATATTTTCGTTGGTGGCGTTGTCAAGTATTAGACCAGCGGCAGCACTGCCAACTGCTGAATCTTTTGAGTATTGTTAAAAACTATCACTCTGATGATTGTTTAATTAGGCCCAAGAGCTAACACTTTTTTAGTCTTCTGAACAGCCGTACCGGCTGAGAAGACTATTGCAACGACTTTGTCCGTCCGTCGCTTTTTTCAACTTCGCAACGGTACCAGATATTGACGACCATTGTTTACAACGTTAGATTCAGTGTGAGAAGTTAGTTAAATAACATGGTAAATTAAAACATCGTTACTTCCTTATAGCTAATAGACTTCTTCGACGTAACTAAATTATATAATAACGTTTGATCGTCGAACTGAAACCCTAAGATAACACGCTATAAAAACAAATGGGTTTTAGCTTCGTTTACAACAGTCTCGTAGCATTGTTGCATGAATAAATAGGCTTACCGTCGAACCAAATTCTCCATTAGGCCTATCTGCTACTTACGAAATTAAAACTGCATTTAAAAAAATTAGGCCTAAAATCATGTTACCACGGCAACGTTAAGTTGCTACGAGTCGCTGTTGGCTTCATCAACAGTGTCTCTCTCGCCACTTCCCTACCATCACTGATCTATATAGGCTACGTTGCGCGTTACGTTGTAACACTGTGATTGTGTGGCCGAAGGCGCACCGTGTTGCAATAATGAATATGCTTACTATACAATCCAAATCTCCGTTCACTGCACTTACGAAATTAAAACTGCTGGTTAAAATTAGGCCTAAAAGGTGAAAATTACACCTGAAATGTAAATAGGCCTAAAAGCTAACACAGTTTTAACCGGCTGTTGTCATGGTAATGGCTTTTAGATTAGTTGAGATAGCTGTTGGTGTGTGATAGAGGTGTGCGCCTCAAGATTGCAAGTGGAGGAACTGTACAGAAGACTTGTGCAACTAGACAGTCGCTGCAGCCGCTTGTTGACCTACAATATTGTGATCGTGGCTGGTAGATTATAATATAGTTTTAACATCGCTGTTACTGTGCGTGATACGAGGTGTGTGCCTTAATATTTTCGTTGGTGGCGGCGTCAAGTATTAGACCAGCAGCAGCATTGCCAACCTGCTGAATCTTTTGAGTATTGTTAAAAACTATCGCTCTGATGATTGTTTGCCTTACAATTAAATGCTTTATTATTAATATTGGAAATTTAGGGAAGGCACTTTGCGCAGCAGCAATTATTGTCGTAAACAATGTCAGAATTATTAGCGGCGACAGCTCCACCACCGTAACAAACATGCCGTTTTATTTTTAGTCGGTGGCGATGGATCACAGCTTTAGTGTCGGATGTGGAAAGAAGCTAAAAATAACTAAACAGACACTAAGTGATGGAGCAAATGAAAGCCTATTAAAATAAACATGATCAGTAGCTTTGACCTACTTGAAGAGAAAAGCTAAAATAAGTCAAAAGGCCTGCAAATAGCAGTACGTCACACCAATAGGCAAAGAGCCCAAGTGAGCATTTTCCCCAGATTTTTAAGGAGCATTAACAAATATGGTATAGTCATTAAAATAAACACTAAATACAAATTTGAAATAAAGGTCTGTTCGCTCCACCTACAATAGGCCCAAAGCCTGTTTCCTAGTCCTTTTAACAATATTAGCATGCATTATTAATAGGTGATAATTTGTGTCTAATCTTCCTTTGGTCTAAATCAACAGAAACTCTGCAAGTAGCGACTGAGAAGAATGGGGTGCATTTATACAAGATGGGCTAAGATGCGATTTGAGCAGTAAATCACTGCTGTCGCTACGACTTTATGGACGCTGTCCTTACTAAAGGAAATTCCACACACTGCTTAAACTTGCAGTAAATTTTCTCTCAAAGAGAAGCGTACTGGCTTGTGCCAATAATCCTTTTTCTATCCTTTCTTAATATCCTTTCTCTATAAGAATGAAGCCCAAAAACCGTGAACAGCAATGGAACTAAGGCATTGATGAGCTCGACAACGTAAATGCATACAGTACTTCGTTACAACAATATGACACATTAGTGGCAATCTAAGAGCACGAGTTTTAGTTGTATGCGATGACGCAGCAATATTTTTCATGGTTAGTTTAAACTGATGTAAATGATAGTATTGTGCTGAAATGACAAATTTTGTTACGCATACCTCTGAACAAATCTTCACGGTGGAGGCCTTTACCAAAATATCACTAGACTACCATTTCTTTGGCTACTGTACATCACGGCATCGGTTTTAGACAGCACATGTTATAACATTGAAATCTTTATTTGTTTTTTACGTTGTGTGACAGGTTTTGAAAGGACACTCTATTTTAGTGTAAATCACAAGTATGGTACATGTACAGATACAGCTTTTGCGACATTTGCATTTATAACTTTAGAGTAATGATAGCAATATCATCTTGCGTGGAGGAAAAAATATTAAAAATGAACGAGTTTATACTATTTACATAATGTTTCAAAACGGATTCGTAGAAAAGCCAACATGCAAAACACCACCTTTGAACCGTCCTAAAGTTTTGTTTCAAAATCCACAAACTATTTTACTCTATGACGAATGTTATTTTGGTGACTGCCTTCTTAAACATTGAGCTAGCCTAGAAGACATCAAAATCTGACGTAGAAATTGATATTTGGCATTTCGGTGCACAGCATTCCCCCGAAAACCTATTTCCTTACCTATAACTGGATTTGAACTGTTACTGTATTTCCAGGCACATTCATAATGCAGTGCCGCATCTCTGTACGACTGTTCTTTCTCCATGATATAGCCCATATATTCGTAGGCCTTCCAGCAAGACTAAAATCAAACCAAAATGCACAACTTTCAAATTCAGTATGAAACCTCTTAAGGAATGCTGAAAGTCATTTAATAGTTACGAACGGGGTTTGTACAGAATTAGGGGTGTGCGAGCTCAACTTTTTCACATTGACTCGAGTTTGTGTATACAGTACTGAGCAGTCGTGCATCCAGGGGTTTTGTTTGGAGGGGGTAAAAAAAAAAATGGGTCCGAAAGCTAATGCGTTTTTAATAATGTCAGAGATTTTTCATGCTTTTAAGAAGCTTAATTTCATAAATTTTCTTAATGGCAGCAAATTCCTTCCTTCTTTCTTCAGCTTCAATGTAAATAATTTTCCACACTTTCGGAGGGGGGACAAGAAACACTGGCTAGGAGAACAAATTTGGGTTTTTGAGAGCATTATAATATAAACCAACGTTATCCTTCTCGACGCGTAAAACTGGCCTTCCGATGTCAGTAGAAAAACAAATCAAAAAGTGCTTGCAATTGCTCAGTTTGACTGTCAGTCTCAGGTCTTGGGAGGGGCAAGTGCTCCCTTTTGCCCCCCTCTGGGTGTACCACTGGTATCGAGTTCCGAAGGTGGTGGTGTAGGTTCTTATAATTACCAAATGCTAAATCCATTAAATTAGTTTTCTTGTATTGAAAACACTACACAAAACACACCTTTATTTCTGCATTTGATGACGAACTGAGTGTAAAACTAAGAAATACACAACATAAATCCAAATTTTTAAAGCGTTAATTCTATAGAATTCAAGTTTGAAGTCTTCAGAACAAGTAGTGTTTACATGGCGAAGTCACAGTTGAACTCCAAATTTAGTTTTGCACACCTCTACAGAACTTTTATTTGAGAATCCAGGACACTTCAATTTTTAAGGATATGTCATGTACAAAACACTCGGTTATCTTCACTGCCTCCTACGGATTTTTGCAGATCCAACCTTCCACACCATCAGCATACCTGGTCCATCTATACTTTAGAAGCCAATAACCGGTGACAGAAATCGATTTTGGTTATCAGTAAGTATACTAATATTTTTAAGGTTACCAATTTGGCAGATATCAGTTCGATGCACACTTTGTTCAGGGCTTACCTGCATTATCCCAGTACATACATACATCGGCAAGCATAGGTCACATACAACAAAGTCTGTCCTTGGACTATGTAAATGTTTTTTTTTAACTTTGTTAAAAGAACTTCAAAATCCAATTTATGTAACTCACCCGATTATGTTGCAGCACTCGTCTTAACAGCTCTGTAGCCATGTCAAATTTTCCTGACTGAAAGGAAAAAAAGTAAAGTAATTATTTGTTAATAACCATTGATATTATTATTTTGATAACTAGTTTTTTGAACGGAGACTGGAATTGCGCATGTAGTGTGGCTTGCTACTGGTCGCTCAAGCCATAACCTTGTTGTATTTCTGTCTTTTTTTTTGTTTCGTCTTTTAAAGCGACTGAGTAAGGTTTCAGGTTTTAGTTCAATGGAAAACTGACTGCGGCAAAAGTAAATGACATCATCCCTAGTAAAGAATGGATTTGGACTGCCCAGTGTGCCATTTAGAATAGGCAAATCTATTTTTACCCCTAGAATACGTACTCAATTAAAAATTTGCATTTCTTGTCTGCTCCAGACGACATTCGTGACTTAAAAATAAATCCTTTTCCCAACGAACATACCCTGCACCATGACGCTCCAGACAGTACAACGCATGCATGGAAGTGGCCATCATCTTTATTGTCCAGTGTACTGACCTGTAGTCAACAGTGAGGGAAAAATGGTTGGATAATTGGGTAGGGATTCTTGGGATAAAAACATATTTTCCCTATTATGGCTAGGGAATGGTAAATCACTTGTTAACCTAGAATGCCACCCCAATATCTTGCAATATATGCAATATCTTGCATTGCAATAGATTTCGACATTCAGGTCTACGGGATGGTGGGTAACTTTGTCTCTCCTCCTGGGTTAGTTGGTTGGATCTTTGCTAAAGCCTTGAACCTCCTAGAGAACGGAGAGTGGACCCAAAACAGCCAGGCATCTGCTTGATGACACATGTCTCAAAGATAGTGTGACGAAAACATCATTTCGCACTTCCGCAAGGGTGCTGGAGGATTCTTCCATCAGGATGTTGTTATAGGCTGCCCAGGATGGAAGAGGGCACGAATGTCAGAACAGAAGTAATCGGTGTTTTCACATGCAAATTTGATGGTGACTCTAATCCAGTAGGTAACATAGCCAGTTTGTCCAGTGCTTGTCCTGTAGGAAAGGGATAGTTCTTCCTTTTCTCCACTCACGATTTTTTGTGACTTCAAGATAATATCGTAAGAGTCTGATGGGGATTGCAATCTTTTCTCCTCTCCTCCGGCAACAGGAGCAAGGGTTCACTGGTGGTGAAAGATTTAGACGTGTCAGATGAGCTCTGCATTTGAAGTCTCGACCAACTATGATCACGCACACAAAATGAAGGTAAGCGTCATCCATGTTGAGAGCCTGAAGATCGCTACATCTATTCCCCCAGGCAAGGGCGACAAGGGAGAATTGTCCTTGTTAAGATCCCAAGAAATGCCCGTCCTAAGGGTTCATAAGGGTCCTTCAGCAGGCTTGACAAAACCAGAGGAAGGTTCCATTGAGGGAAAAGTTTCCAGGTCACCAGTCTTTCGAAGTCAAATGCCTTGACATTGCTCTTGTGATCCTAAAGTCTTCAATGACAGCAGAATGACCGAGTTAATGGTCGACTGGTAAACTTTCATTGCTGCCATGTTAACTCCTGAAGCGAAAATATGATTTAGGAAATTGGTGAGCTCCAATATAGATGGAACCACGGGATCGGTCTAGACTCCACTGCACCAACGATGCCACTGTAACCACTTTCCCTCGTAGAGCTTACAGGTGAAAATAACATCGTTGCATTAACATGCGCCATTGACATGCCTGCATCTAATAGTTTAAAAGATACCTCGTTGTCATGGCAACGGGAAGTCTCAGAACCATGTTGCGTGAATGAATAGGCTTTTTCTCAAACCCAATTCTCCGTTCATTGCTATTTACGAAATTAATACGGCAGGTAGAAATGAGACCTAAAAGCTAAAAATTAGGCCTGAAATTGAAAACTAGGCCTAAAAGGTAATACATTCTTAACCTGCAAATGTGATTGTTACAACCTTTACATTATATAATACAGATCGCTGTTGCAGTGCATGATAAAGGTATGCGCCTCAACAGTGGCAGAAGTGTACAAAAAACCAGTTCCAACTACGTAGTCGTTTCCCCCGCATGTTTCTTCTTACTTCCTACATGGAGTTAACAACAGGGGCATGAAGAGTAAAGACGAACGAGGACAATGTTGTTTAAGAGGCGAGACTCTTCCTCCATAACAGACGAAGACACTTTCTTGTCAGTTTGGAAGGAAGCAGAATCCGGCAGTAGCGATGAACTGGTTTGCTGTGCAGGCAACTATCAAGGAACAGCGAAGACTTATCAGTGTGACGTTGAATTTGAGGCACCACTGTAAACGAAAGCAAGCGAGTCTTCATTTCAGGAAAATGGGTTGCGAACAATTCTCCGACATGGAAACCAGTGGTTTGAAATAATCTATCGAAGGTGGAGAGCATGGAGTACCATTTAAGTGGCACCTTCCGGAAATTTAGGAGGAATAAACACTTTTACAGCATCTTTAGACGACTCCAAAACAGAAGCTAGTGGGGCTATGACTGAAAGAGTTGCTTTCAAATTATTGACACGGTCATCAAACTGTGCCACTAGTATGGAATTCCAATAACATGATATGAAAATCAGAAATCGACGCGAGTTGCTCAGTCTGTTCATTTTTTTTAATATACACAGAAGCCGAAATAATCTTAAATTGAGGCGATTTTTTCGAATTAGGTGTGGGATGCACCGAGGAATTAGCAGAAAGTTTGCCGAAATTCAGTACAAAATCCAAACCGGTAGAAATATTCACATCACGTATAACAGCATTGGCAATCATTGGAGACGGTTCAATTAATGGTAGGATTGGTGGAGATCTTTGAGTACGCGTAGCAACACTGGACACTTCTTTAATTTTTTTCCATCCATGGCATAGCGATGTCCGACGGCGGATACGATCCAACGATAACTTGCTCATAGGATCGTTTGACATGATACAGGGCCATACATTTGGGTAACACGATCCAATGTTCTTTCAGAATAAGTGGGCACACTTGTCAATTCACAAGGCTTGGCATTAGGCAACAAGACCGACAGGACCAGCATTCTTTATGGAAATCCAAGGTATGTTTCAAGTTAGTGCACTTTCCCCGCGGTCGGCATAATCCTACCGAAACGTCCAAAGAAGCCATGCAAACAAAAGGGCCAAACACAGTCACAAACACAATCACAAGAGTCCAAAAAGGAACCCCCCCACGAAGAAGTATCACTCTGAAGTAGACGTCAATTTTCAGGAAAACAATGGAAAAAAGAAACACAGAAGTTGATATTACATACGTCCGATGTGAAAGTGTCCTGACAAAAAAGATGGTGTCCACTTCCATACATGTGTCACACCTGGTCTATATGAAGCGCCACAGCACAAGGTATGGTGGTTGGGAACAGGATTTATTTTTAAGTCAGGAATTTCGTCTTAAGTAGACAATAAATTCAAATTTTGGGGAGGTATTTCTTGGACAAAAATAAGCAAGGTTTTTTTTTAACAGTAAAGTGTTTAAGTATTTTGTTGAGTCAGTACTGTGGGGTTTTATTTCTGTTGGGTTGGACCCCACATTTCTTGGAGGGCGGGATTGTTTTTCTTTTTGGCAAACCCTGGTACTACCCGGTTAATTTGACGATAAGCAACATTAGGCGAAGTTGGCTTTTAGGTAGGTCATAAAAGCACATTGTAACCTTCAGTTACATGTTTTTTATATGTCAAGTTACGTAATGGTAATATAAAAAACTGGCTTAATTATTACCTGAATGTAAATGTCAGCTAAGAGTATCCAACAACGTTCCAAATCTTCTGCATCCTAAGAGAATTGGAAAAATATTGTGAGGGAAGATATGTTCACCGACATTAGCAATCAAAATATGGCAATGTTTCGGCACTTTAATTACGAACGCTTCATGTGCAAAAGAATTGTGCTGTGCTATTGCTAATAAGACCTAAAATTGTATACAGCATAACATAAAAAAAATAAACATTATACAGTCAAGAAACTATTTGGTGGGACGGGATACATCAAGGTGTCGATGGCGGCGAAATCTAGCTTAGTACTCAGGGCAGACCGGGAGCCTACAAAACCATGTAGGAAACCGAGTTCCAGGGGTTCACCATGCAACTAATCATGTAAAAGGAGCTTCATAAAAGTATGGGCGTATGGTTTGTGCAATTTCTATGGCTACTGGTATCAGTATCAATCAAAAACAGTTTCTTCGACAATTTTCCCAAAACTTGACCGATTTTGACGTTCCAATACACTGTTTCAACTTTTTTTTAAAGCTTTAAAATGATGCTAATCTCACATCTGTAACAAAAATCGTTTCTAAGTTATTTAGAGAATAAAAAAACTATTGCAGTTTCACACCCTAAAACTAAATTTTGCTTCTTTAACCTTACACGAATCTAGTAAAGTCAACAAAGATTATCTTCAATTTACGCTCTTTATTTTCAATTTAACTTCAATTTCGCCTTTTTTCCTAAGGCATCGGTAACAGGTTGGTCGAAACTGTAGGTATTGGTATCAACAGCAGTATCGAAATCAAAAATATGATTTTTGGACAACCGTAATGATCGCATATTTAAACTTACAAAAAGTTTAATTAATGGCTTAGTAAAGAACGAGAAGCTAAATCAAGTACATGAAACAGTTTTTAAGTTGGGTTGCATTTGTTTTGTTTTCGATAGGACGTCGATTGCTGCAACAACTTCTGCTTCAGACTGGTGTTAAGTAATGAGACCATCATAGAGAAGAATTTTTTTTAACATGGCAATAGAATTGGTCATTAGGCCCGATTCATTTATTGCAGCTGTAGGCAACGCATTACACAATAATATGCTTCACAGGCGCTATACAATGTACTTACACGTCCGCAATGCATCTTCACTCCAGGCATTGTCACTCGAACTTATTTTAGGCATTTTTAATAGAGAGGCCATATTCGTTTCCATGCTCAACCAAGACAGCGAGCAACAAACTGACTGGACTGGACGCTACTTATACGGTTGGTTTCCGACAGTACAGCGGCAAAACGATTTGTGATTAGATAAATACATAATAATAAATAACGAATATGGATGTAAAGACGTATAGCTAATTTAACTGCTATGTAACCATTTAGGATAAGTTTACTAATGCGTAAATTAAAGATTTTCAGTGGCATTCTGTGATCGTTTCTACGGAGATGAAACCCGCTAACGTCTGCATACTGAAGCGTATTAAAAAAAATGAAACTGAAGCTCTGAAATTGACGGAGAGGCTATTTCAGGTAATCCTCAACTAATATACTCTCTAAAAAATTAATAAAAGTACAACAACATTAATACAAAATGCAGAAATTCTTACATACGCCCATAAATGTTTGTAATTGACTTATTAATAAACTGATAAAGTAATTCTCGCGCGATACTCTAATTAAATACCTCTCCTGCAGCATGTAGTTATCCATCTTTTTGGAGCTCATAAGTTTTTGCTCCCTTAAACTCGTTCGTGATTTGAGTTGGCAATAAGCTCCCTCGTCACTTCGCGACTCGAGATCTTAATAATTAGCCAACACAAGCACTCACGAGTTTAATAGGAGCAAAAACTTTCGTGCTTCAAAAAATTATCGATAACTACCCTTGCACTCGGGATATTACCTATGATAAATACACTATTGGCGTACACACTACCAGGATATTTACCTCTACTGTTTAAGCGATGAGACACTGAAATTATTGGGTATTATAAAAACTTTATTTAGAGAGGAGAATGAGAGGGAGTGAGCCTGAACCAGTATTGCATGCTACAGGGATACCTGACGAATATCTACCACCAATAAACTGGAGTTTGGACCACATTACGTCTCTCTCATTCTGCAATTCTCGCACCCACATTGCCGGTCATTCGCTTTCTAGGGAAATCAAAAGGTTACGACCAGTCGTATACCGAGCTTCAGCCTAGAGGCCATCCATGATTGATACACAACCTCTGCCATCCCTTCCCGTCCCTCTTCATCACTTACTGTTAAGCCAGCATACCACATTCATTATGTAGTGCCAAGGTGGGCTGGGTTACATGCGACGCTTTGTGGTAGCTGGACGACGGTCAAGGGAAGCTCAAAGACGGTATGCAACACGACCTATTCATCATACCTTCATATTTCATTTTGGACACAATAGCAGCCGAAGATGATACAACACTGTGTTAACCCTGTTCCCGACTCCTTTCGCCATATGTAGGGCGCCTACCTAGACTCAAAGGACCTAGACTCAATATTGGCAAACGTTATTCACCTGCTTGGTTGAGGAAAACGGTCGGTTGGTTGCCAGACATCCTGTAAGACAACACCCGGCATCTAACAGTAGCCACCCCAGCAGCAAGAGATGAATGAACCAACGAGACAAAGAATGCAAACCAACGATGATGAAGACCATGTCACCTACTCTCTACATACATACGGACTGCTCGTCAGATCTGGGTACAGCTCCTAAAAGATTTTGCCAACCCAGATCAGTTTTAACAGATGCCCTGCGTTAGAGACTTGATGACCATAGGAATGCTTCATACTGAAGACAACACCACTTGCATCCGTAGAGCCATAACGTTGGATCATATTGCGACAACAGAATATCCTCTTACAGAAAATCAGATGTGTGTCAGGCTACTTAGCGGCATATGCTATCTGACCCTGAGTAAGATGAGAGAATTCCTACATCGTTCAGGCCGACAGCTAACGATGACTCTACTCACTAGGAGCTGCTTCGGAAAACGAAGCGATCGCTCGCAGTGATGGTATAAGAAAAAGCTCTCAACATCGAATTCTCAATGCCTGATGAAGACTAATCTGTTAGGAATCCACAATAAGAGTGTGGGTTTCCATTGTTAATCAAAAATTTGCACTAGACAATGTTAAGACTTTTGGAAAAAGCATAAGCATGAGTTCATCAGATAATCACATTCAAAGTAAACACAAACACTCGATCTTCAATAACAACTAGTACTCAACGATTATCCAGTTATTGAAGCTCGAGTGTTTGTGTTTACTTTGAATGTGATTATCTGATGAACTCATGCTTACGCTTTTTCCAACAGTCGTAACACTGCCTAGTGCAAATTTTTGATTAACAATGGAAACCCACGCTCTTATTGTGGTTCCCTGACAGATTAGCCTTCATCAGGCGTTGAGAATTCGATGTTGAGAGCTTTTTCTTATACCATCACTGTGAGCGATCGCTTCGTTTTCCGAAGCAGCTTCTCGTGAGTAGAGTCATTGTTAGCTGTCGGCCTGAACGATGTAGGAATTCTCCTGGAACGATTATCCAGCTCCCCTAAATATTGTAGAAAAAAAATTACACACTACCTCAAAATTCCACTGGTTTTTTGCAACTCTCTTTAGTTGATTTCTTGCTCTTGGGGTTTGTTTCAAAATCATGTAAGCAGTCGCCATGCCCAAAATAGCACCGACATGATCACGCTGAAATTAATAATGACCATGTTATGAATTTTATAAATATTTCTTTTTAATAGTTACTTACTTATATTACGCAACATTGTGGGATGCATTACAGATCATAACACAAGAGTAAATAAGGCTACAAAAATGATTCTCAGGCACAAGTGGGTTCTCGAAAGTTTGTGTAGGTCAATCTCATTATTTTCTTATCATTATTGGCAAGGATTCTGTTTTTCGATAATTTTGAGAAAAATTAACAAACTATGACGTTCCCATCACAACTTTCCTTTCAATATCTTTAGAATGGTACTAATTTCAAGTTCCAAAAAAGTCAATTCACTAAAAAAATCACGAAATGTGCGTGATTTTTTAGTGAATTGACTTTTTCGGTACTTCATCATGTTCCACAGTACGAACTTCAACGAAGTTTTTCGTGTAATTTCAAGTTGACAGCTAAATCAAAATCAAAAAATAAATTGACAAAAAAACACGAGTCAAAGCATGGAGTTAAGCTAGTGCAACAAAAACCCAACAATTCTACTATTGTACTAAAGCAATCACTTGCTGCTTTTTAATGTTAAGATTTAAATATTTGTTGCTCTTTAAAACCAGACAAAATCCCTTACAGAATTAAATAATAAAAAGTATAAAAATTATCTAGTAATAAGAACACACCAGACAACTACAATAAGCCCAATTTTATCTGGGGGGAAGGTCAAAATTGGTTTCTACTGCCTAAGGGAAATATACACTACCTGTCAATTTAATTGCATTCAGTTCCTGAGTGCTCGTTACCCTGGAGGAATCAAAACTCTCTAGATACGCCCAGCTCAGACACCCACCTGCGCATGCGCGGGTCCAGTGCGCGCAGGCCCTCTATAAATGGTGTTACGGCGATAGACAGCCATCTACTATTCCTCCCGATATGTCAGCCATGATGGTGACTCAAGAGGGGAGGTCGGGTGGGTATTTACAAGTTGTGTATATTTCCCTTAGGCAATAGAAACCAATTTTGACCTTCCCACCAGGTAAAATTGGGCTTTCTAATTGCCGGTTGGAAAATATTCACTGCCTGTAAATTTAATTGCATTTACAGCTGACCTCGTCAATATAGGTGGCGGGCACCATCATGACGGGCCCCCAAGGGTGTGAGCTGGGTACCCGGTGACAGAGTTGTGGTGGATTGGTTGCAGGCGCAACATTCTCTGGTCACGGCCGACTTTGTGTGCGAGAACTTTCTATAGCCAAAGCGGGTTGGTGAAGAAGTTCGGCGAGTTTCTAGATTCCAGCGTTGAACGTTTAAAGAGAGAGTCGTGTTTGTTGAGATGTTCGATCCTGGATTAGGTTCCGTCGGCGGATTGAGAGGATGGTTTGGATAGTTCTCTTGAGGTTTCAGGATATGAGAATTGGGGATGATGATACATGTGGTGTGGACATAGTTGAGTGGGATGGAAAGGCCATGGATGGTTTTCCTGGTGGCAGGTTTGTCCATTAGGCGTCAGGCAGGAAGAACCAGCGGAGAAGATAATTGAGAGCATGTTTATGGAAGTATGGTTCCTGAAGATTCAGCAGGAGATGAAGGTTAAACAGAGATTACATTGTTGTGGAAGCTTTCCGGATGAAGGTCGTCCGAGAGGTGTTGGATTTGAACGCGAAGTTGATTTGCGGAGCAGATCAAGTCAGTGTACGACGTTGTGAAGGTGTGAAAGAGTCACAGTCTAAGCTGAATGTGGAATCAAATGGATTCAGATGTTCCGAAGTGAGTCATGGTGTTCAAGGAGCGGTGCTTCATGTGTGTTGGGAGCAGCAGGGGCAACGTTGTTGATAGTTTAGAGTAAATAGCCAGACGTGCGTGTTACAGGTGCTGGAAGGTGAAGAGAAGAGGACGTGGTTTCGGTGTGGTGGAAGTCCAGATGTGACTCGGTGGAAGTTTGAAAACTACCAAATATCAGGTTGAGGGATGGTAGGTAGCAATGTGCGGAGTCTTGCGGCGGTGTCGGGAAGATTGATTAGAGGCCGCTGGTTGTAGTTTGGAAAAACTGCAGGTGTAAGTCGGCGGTCGACAAGCTGATGTGCGGTCCTTGAGCGGTGACAAAGAGATGGCGAAGTAACAAACGTGCGACGTGTCGAACTGTCAGCTAAACCTGCTGAACATTTAAAACAAAGGACGATGTAGAAGCGCTGGGGGATGGGGGGGGGGGGGAGGTGAACAGCCTAAGGGGCAAACTGTCGAATAGCAGAAATCACGGATTCAGGACGTAAAGCATAGTAAACTGGATCGCCCGATTTAGTGTTACTTACAGCACTACCTGCAGGCACAGCGCCAGCCACCATCTTGGCATCTGCATCATCCCTTTCAGCAAATTCGTCCCGCACAATGTCACAAACTACCACGTGAAAATTCTAATGAAAAGCCTGTAACTCGTCTATAACATTCCCCATTATAGCATTAATTAAACTTGATACCCCTACGGCTATGTCACGCACAATGGGCGGGGACAGAGCCGCAAAAGAAACTGGTGTGCTATGTGAGGTCAAATGCAAACCTGACGGCGTCAGCTGAGCAGTGGCAGTTAAACTGGGCCTGAAACGTTCATTAAAATATCAGTTGGGTTAACCGGGGGGGGTTTGCAGGAACCGAAGAAGCATCTTTCAGACTGCAAATAGGGCCAGACGAAACGGAATTCGAGGTTTTACGGGCCATACACAATCTACGTTAGTCGGTTTTACGCCACATTGTGAGAATAATTTTGCGTTCTCTAGCCAGATAGGAAAACAAATTTCAAAAGGGTAAACAACAAAATGCGAGCACAAGTTTTCGTCATCGAAAGAGCGCGTGGATTCGAAGTTTTGAATCATTTTGAAAGCAGATCACCAGTATGCGACCATATAGGTCAAATACTCAAAACGATTGTGAGGATGGGTGGTGCTGCATCCAGGTGGTGAGCTATGGAAGCCTCTTAGGGTGAAATTTAAGGTTTTTGACCATGAGCGTAAATATAAACGATATTTACAAGTAACTAAAGGGTAGCATTTTCGGATCGTAGTGACAATTTCACATTGTGCATTTTTGTGGGCCACGCTGTATAAGGGTAATGCTGCAGAGGAAAAGTATTGCAGAAACAGATCTGCTAAAAAGATTATGTAACAAACTTCCATCTTCCTTAAGGGATATATAGTTTTTAAACAGGAAAGATTTTGTTTTTGTCAGTTTCAACTGCTGAGGCTATCCCACGACAAAGACGGCAAACCATCGTTCTGGGATAATGTGGGTACAGGATAAAGGAAACCTACGTAATGATCAGTAGATGCTATCTGCGTGAATTCGTTGAGTGCTTTTTCTGCATATGATTTCTGCCTTGTTGCAAGGAGGAGATGATTGTTCAAAATGATTGGCTGAATATCTCCAGGAGATGTTTTTAATTCCTGAAAAAGATAAAATTGTACAAACCTTTGAATTACAATGAAGAAAGGCCATGAATGCAGTGAATAATGTCTATTCGTTTTAAAAGTGTGTTTATCGATTCCAGAATACGCCAGTTTATTTTTATTCACTGTCTCATCCATACCTTCAGTAGTTTATCAGCAGTTTTGAAGGCTAGTTCTTGCGAGTCTTGTCGATCATACAAACTATAAAAAACCAAACAAATTCCCAGTTGTTACAAATAAAGTTCTTTATTTGAATTTACCAGTACTGTATCCAACTGCCTACAGCACACGTATTACATCAGTTTTCAAGACACACGCTAGTGTGTCGCCCGCCAAGATAAAACGATAACATCCAGATAATATGTATATATGAGCATGGTGACAACTAGAAACGTTGCGTCTTTACAGCAAAGGTTGTTTGGCTGTTTTCAGGCATGTGAGGATAAATAAAAATGCGACAGAAAAGGCTGAAACTTGTTTGATCGGGAGACTTTGGTCGCCTGACAACATAAAAGTCACCGTTAGACCCATAGCTTAACGTTTTCTTGTTGAAAAAACTACCTGAATAACATTGATATTTGCCTAATTACTACTATGTAACTACTACTATTAACTACTACTGGTAACGCTTTTTTGTATCATGAAAATAAATTCTTCCATGCGGTGAATAAAGCTGGTTCTTAGCTCATTTTAAAGGTATTGCTCTGGAGATGTGCCCTTTTCATATGGACCTTTCTAATTGGTCAAGTGGTTCAGGGGTTAGGGAGCTCCAAAGATCAAAATTGATTGTTTTACATTGTTTTAAACATTGTTTTTATGCAACAATACCAAACTGACAAATAAATTCGTGCGTTTGCAAGGAGATACTGCACTACTAATAAAAATGCTAATCAAATGAAAAAAGGTGATTGCTGTCCTCAAAATCTAACGAAACCAAAAAAACAAGAGAAGAAAAAGAAATGGACCAGAAAACTAGATTGGCGTTTCCATCTCATAATTACTAAGAAAAAAAATGGATTTTATCAATTTGGACCAACCTAATCTGATATTTACCCCAAAACAAAACTTAAGGATTCCCGCCAAGCTTTTCGGCCGTAGGAAGTCGTGATATCAAACGCCAAGCTCTTTCGCCAAGCTGATCCCACCGACTAATACTTCAAACGTTAAATGAAGTAATTAAAAAATGCGCAGTAAGCAATTTCCAGATATTTCATTTAACCTTCAAACTATTACTCGGTGGGATCAGCTTGGCGAAAGAGCTTGGCGTTTGATATCACGACTTCCCACGGCCGAAAAGCTTGGCAGGAATCCTTAACAAGTTTTGTTTTGGGGTAGATTACTCATTTACGTATAATGCTGATTGATTAACTGAAGTTCAAGCAGCATGGTAAGAGGTATATTCTTCTGTTAATAATTTCTCTAATCAGTTTCTTCACAAGAAAGCTCCCCACTTCTCTGTAGTCTCAATACATCAAGGTCTTCCCATCTCCTCTAAAAAAATTGAAAGATTTTTCCCCCTTTCCTTCCACTAAATTTGGCATTTTAGTACCAAAATAGGCCAACAAAGTTTGCCAAATTTTTACATTGTAAACCTGATCATTAAAAAAATGTCATCACTTAAATTTGCACATCCAGGAAAATACTTGGGTTTAACTTAAGCTTACTTTGATTCTGATTCCACTCCATCAAAGGTTTCTCCGCCCAAAGTGTCGTTGTCAGGATTTAGACAGATTTCAATCATATTCCGGATGGCCCCTTGACCCCACTCATTGTCTTTACGTGCTTTGTTGAAAAGTTTTAAAGCACTATTGGGATTGCCGGTATACCTGTGAAAAAAGATGAATTTCCCTTCCTTATGCTCAAATTTTTCAGTGTGTCACTGATACTAATTTACTTATTAATCTCACAAACCAATCATAAAGAGCCTTGCAGTAATTAAATCCTGGTTCCAAAGGTGCTCTTGACGATGCCTGCTCTGCACGTTCCAAGTAAAGCGGAACTTCTTCAAGACGTCCCATTCGTCGCATGACTTCAATCAAACGTGACAGTGCATCATAAGCATCTATTGAGAAAAAAATTTACTTATTATCAGTACAACTAACGCATTAAACTAACACAATGCTCAGGTCGTTTAAAGTTCATACATAAGTGGTTCTCAGAAGCGCCAGCATGGTTTTTTTCTTAGCTCCTGGAATGTTTTTTTTAAGCCTAGGTCAAAAAAAAAAAAATCCGACTGCACGTCAACAGTTGAACGTAATTCTTCCTGGAGCCGCTGACCATGCCAGCTTGAGCTCCATTCACACATTGCTGTTTGCATTCTATGCTCTGGGTATGCCTGAAATTTTCTCGGGGACGAGACTTGTGACAAAGTTTGCTTTATATCAAGTAAACGAATCCTGTATGTCATTGGAGATTTTGAAGATATCATTAATGGATGTAACAATTGTGGTGATGGGTTTCGACGCTGCACGATAAGCTAGCCTCACCATCACTAAGCTGCAAAGACAGAATCATGAATGCTTGTCATTGCCTTTAAACACAACGTTTTCAGCTGCTAAAAAACTGGGAAAGTACTTTCGTTTTAGAATACCCTCTACTTGTACACAGGGGACAGAAATCATTTGAATGTGTTGAGTGTGGAAAGATCTTTACCCACAAGTCTAATTTTATGAAGCACACATACTTGTACATGTTAAGAAAGAAACCAGTTGAATGTGGCAAGTTTGGAAAGGCTTTTGTAGACAAAGTTTTATTTAATGCGACACGTAGTTAAACGCCGCAGAAAGAAATCGTTTAAATGTATTGAATGTGGAAAGGCATTTGACAAGAAGAGTAGTGTATCGCTGCATGGATTTATAGAGTGGTTAGAAGACATTTAAATGTGCCAAATATGGATGGGCTTTTGCTCACTAGCGTTATTTAAGGACGCACGCAGTTGTACACAGCTGGAAGAAACTGTTTGAATGTGTTGGATGCAGAAAGGCTTTGGCGGCACAGTATACTGTCACAGCGCATGCACTTGTACCTAGTGGAAAGAAAACGTTTGAATGTGATGACTGTGGAATGGCTTTTGCACACACTGTTCAATGAGACTTGCTGAAAGTGCAATTGGTAGTAATTGCAGCATTTTTTAAGCTTAATTTAGACTTTCTCATTGGTTTCTGCACCCTTCCTGGGACATTGCGGTAGTTGGAAAAATCCATCTATTGTAGCTACACTCGTGCAACAAAAATGATACGGCCTACTAGTTTTTGTTTTGGTAAATAAAACAAAAAGTCATCGCATGCATCAGAAAAATTGCAAATAAAAAATAAAAATAAAATGTCGTCGCTCGCTCTCAATTTTTTTATACTACTCCTGAGAACCACTTAACTAATTTTTAGCGGCTTTAGGGTTGAATGTTATATCCAACAAAATAGTGCACTAGAGAAGAAGTGCATTAGCTTTCAAATTCAGAGCCAAAATGTATACTTTTACAACGAAAACACATCATAAGTCTAGCAAATTTTCAAAAGCATGCAGCAATCTTCGTCAGGATTTTAAAGAAATAATCTTGCCCTACTCACTTTACTGCTCACGGCATCATTTGCTTTTAAATTTCGCGGGAGTTGTTGCCTCCAGTATTTGAAGTGCCCACCTGCTGGATCCTCCACATCGAGTCCCCGCATGCGACAGCTCTCTACTTATCAGGTGCCACACATTCGGGTAGGGTGGACCTTGAATATTTATCAACAGAGTTTCATTGCTTTCATGGTGTCTGATTGCCATCGACTCCTCGAGATACCTAGACGTTTATCGCTTGCAAAATTCAACTGCAACAACGTTTTTGTATCCTCCCTTTGTTGTTCTTATGATTCGTCGTCTTGCAAAGTACTATGATGCCGTTATCCAGCATGTTATTTAGTACATTCCCCATTTGCTATACCAGCCTCGTCCTCACACCCTTTCTCCTCTCACCGATTTACATTGCAAGCGGCCGAATCATAAAATCAAGTGGGAGGATACAATAATGATGTTACACTCGAATTCAGCAAGCAATAAACATCTAGGTATCTTGCATGAATCCCACTCCCTGGACCCCACATGAATGAAGGTCATGTAGAGAACAGTGTAGTGTCCCCACAAATTCACCGAGAATGCTACCATGAGAATGTGTGGGAACCTGACTGCTTCACCATAACCTTCACACATGCTCGCACTGCACGATGATGCTTTCTGGATTAGGGTACGTACTATCATTTTTCTATCTATGGCCCCCTGTATTAATTTTGTTGCAATGCTATCTGACCCGGTGATAAACAGAAGCCTACTTGTATTTTTAGAGCTACTGGAGGCAACTACCCAAGTTAGTAACGACCTTAGTAAACAGGTAATATTATTACTGAAAAGTAAACCTCGCATTAGTAAACCTACACTGAGTGCAAGAAACGACGGCATTTCAAACAGTATCGTAGGTTAGGTCAATATTAGTTCATTGCACTTAAAGTGTTATGCTGTTGTTTACTAGCATCAGGGTCAAATTTAGTGTGCCTAAAGCATAACTGTTTAAGTTAACGGAAGACGAAATTACTTTATATGCACCACCATGGCTGAGTGGGATTGATCGCACCGAGGCTAAAGGGTACTTCACCTTGCCCCCCTCTGTTGGTACTCGTGGACACCGCCTCAAGTTATAACGCACACATGTGAACACCAATGTCGGGAAGCACTTCTTTTCATATCGTGTAACTGACCACTGGAACCGGCTTCCTCATAATGTGGTTGAAGCCAGATCTGTTAATGGCTGGAAGGCAGCCTATGATAAAACACTTTCTGCCAAGCAGTGAACTCTCTGCCCAACCAACCATACAAGCTTGGCTTGATTGTGTATTTTTGTTTAAGTCAGTTTCGAAAAGCCAGTCCACACTTTTTTATTACACAGCGCCACGTAAGCTACACGCGACACCACATAGTGGCCGAGTTTTAAACTAGCGCTTCAAAACAAGCTTCTATTGAAGGGATCGGTTGGCCCACTCACAAAACAGGATTACAGAGGCCAACACAACTAGCCTCATTTATTTACACCATTCCCACTTGTTAATCTCTTTAACACTAAAGACCAGAAAACCATTTTATACACCACCTTTGGTCCACTTGTCAGCAAATGTTCACTGGCATTCTTCTTCGGGAGCGTCTTTGTCAAAATGTCCCGACACATTTTCGACTGAAGGTTTGTACACAAAGTTCACAACTTCTTTGGATACAAGTTCTCTAATAAGTGTTATCTCAAATCTATGCGTTTACTTCGCTCAGAAGTCACATTATTCTTCGTGAGAGACTTCACCTTGATTGGAGATCGGCGTTTCAATGCACTTTTTCATTTCAACCTCATCTAGAAAGTTATTCATCCACAGGGCTTCCTTTGCAGTGTACCGCATCGCAAGATATTCTGCCTCGACAGTTAAGAGTGCTGTATCTTCTTGTATCTTTTTCCTCCAAGAAACTGCTGCACCAGCCATTATGCAGGCATATCCACTGTAAGATTTCCTGTCTTTTATGTCTGACGCCCAGTCAGTCTGAATAGAACTAAGCCTTCTCCATGTCCGGTCTTGTACCGTTTGCGAGGTACAGCAAGCTATTTATGGCCTCTCTGTAGGGTAGGTGCTCACTACTGGGAGGGCCTTCTCGTTTTTGCATTTCTTCTCATACTTCACGACGGGGACAAAGGGAGTTGATGCCGGCCTTGTGTCAGTCATCCCAAAGGTTTTCAGTATTTCTTCAGTGTAAGCTGTTTGGCTCACGAAAATAAATCCGTCCTGCTGGCGTTCTATCTTCAAAGAGAGAATATCCTTGGCTTTTCCTAGATATCTCTACTTGAATCTGGTTTGGATCTTCTGCTTGAAGCTTTTAAAAACTTCTCCATTTCTCACAAGTATGAAATTGTTCAACATATATACCAACGTTAAGTCCTTGTTCCATGCTGGAGTGCACACATAGATCGGCTACGGATTCGTCTAGCTCTATTTCTTTCAAGAAGGTGTCTATACAGCAGTTCCATTGCAATCCCATACACACTCTTCTTCAGTCTGCATACGTAGTTCGCCTTACCACTTTCTACGAATGGATGTGGCAGTTCCGTGTTGATTACCTCCTTAGTATTCCGTTGTGGCTTGTGCGAGTGCTACGGTCATGCCTCTGCCACTGCTTTGATGGCTCATCTTCAAGAATAAGTTCATCCTCATGTGTTTCTTTGGCATTTGTCTCTTCGGGTGACATACAGTAGAATAGTTCTGGCACATCCTTGGTGACAGGTTAAGCTTTGGGTTTCTTTTGAAATGGTAATATGTTTTCCACAAATCTTACATTTCGACTCACAATGATTTCTTCTTCTTTTAAGTTCCACAGTTTGTAGAGTTTTACTCCTTTTGGAAAGCCGATGAAAACGGTCTCGATTGACCTGTGGTGCAGTTTGTGATGTGGTATAGGTGTCTACTGACGTCTGTCCTTGACGACCAAATACTAGTTAGTGGCTTACATCTTCACCCTTCTGCTTCCAAAGCGACTATGGACTTTGGCCGTCTAAAACTTGGATGGAAAAAGGTTCCTGATGTGGCATGCCATGTTTGCGGCTTCTACTCACTGATGGTTCGGCCGTTGTGATTGGATTAATAGGTATGTTGTCATGTCTAATAACTGGTCCTATTAAATTGTTCATATTTCTCGTTCTGTTTAGGATTTCAGGTACGATGAGCTAACATCTGTCTTATGGTGTGGTTCTTTTTATAGGAATCGAAGGCGTTGCTCTTGTACTCTCATCTGTTATCGGAATATAGCGCCTGAATCTTCACTCAAGAATGTTCTCAACTTCTCGGCGATACTCATGAAACTTCTGAAGAAGTTCGTCTTTTTATTTTATGGTGTAGATCTTGGTATACCTCATGTCAATGACGCTAAGAAGATAATTTGCTCTCCTTTTTGATGTTGGGGTGAAGTTTCCCACAACATCTGAGTGAATGATGTCTATTACTTGCTTGGTTCTATTCTTCTGGTTTGTAGAAAACGGCGTCCTTTGGAGTTTCCCCTTTACACAAGTCTCGCAGAGGTCTTCTTCGTCTTTGTCTGCTTCTTCAATTCCTATTAAGAGTTCATTCGTGTTTGTTACATGTATCACATTTATCATAGTCTTCTGCACCATACCTATTCTGTATTGACTTTTGTGACAAATACAGTTTCCTTGGTTTCGTCGATACAGTAAAGTCTGTTTTCTCGCTTACCTGTGAGGATGATAGATCCGCCTTCAAACACTGTTTGTTGTTATTTTAGGCAGCGGTAACTGGTTTGAGGTATGTAAAGTTAAATTTAAGTGAAAATAATGGCGAGACTATTTTACATGCGTCCAACGTTATTGAATTTACTACGAGGAAGAGAGAGGCTATACAGTATTTGCGTGGCGCTAAGCATATTTAGAAAAAAAAAATTAGCGCCAGAGATCTAACGTCATTAAAAACAGCTCTTAA
>JAHWFP010034520.1:0-22614 GCA_023313725.1 Lithobius niger | reverse complement strand
AAAAAAATTAGCGCCAGAGATCTAACGTCATTAAAAACAGCTCTTAATGAGCAAATAGGCCGCTACAATATAAAAAATAAAAGGCCAACACTAATTTTGGCAAATAGGCCTCTAAATACAGAATTAGAGGCCAACAGTTTTGGCAGTTCACAACACTCCCCCTTGTTGGGCTCTCTTTTGCCTCAACAAAATACGCAAAGTACATGTTAGCCTACGACAGTTTTAAGTCCTTGGGCCAACATGTGTTGGGTTGCTTTCTTTTTGGGTAGCGTCTTCGTCAACACTTCTGTGGCATTTTCACTTGATGGTACGTACACAAAGTTCAGTACACCCCTCAGCAACTTGTTGCCTCAGAAAATGCCATTTAAGGTCAATGTGCTTGCTTCTTTCTGAAGTAACTGTATTTTTGGAGAGACAGATAGCAACTTGGTTATTGACTTGTGTGGTGACTGTATCTTCTATAAACTGTCCCATACCAATTTCGTTTTAAGAAATTGTTTGACCACAACACTTCCTTCGCTGCATGGCACATAGCGATACACTCAACTTCCACTGTTGATAGTGCTGTCGCCTCTTGCTTCTTGCTTTGCCAGGAGAAAGCTGCTCCGGCGAGAATACAGGTGTATCCGCTGTATGACCTTCTATCAGTGATATCGGATGCCCAAACCGCGTCTGAGAAAAAACTTGCCTTGAAGTTTGTCATACGGTAATGGAGTTTATAGTCCTTCGTTTTCTACAGGTATCTCAGAATGTGCTTCACTCCATTCCAATGTTCCGTCGCCGGGTCATTGTTGAATTGGCTCATGAATGCCGTGGGATGTGCAAGATCTGGTCTTGTACCGTTTGCTAAATACAGGAGACTTCCAATGGCTTCTCTGTATGGCATAAGTTCTTGAGCTGGTGAGTCTTCGTCTTTACTCTTCTCCCTCTTGGCGTATTTCATACCAGGGTCTAGTGGGGTTGAAGTTGGCTCAGCATCTTTCATACAGAAGGTTTGAAGGATTTCTTCTGCATAAGCACTTTGGTCTAAAGTGATTGATCCATCCGTCTTTCGCTCAATTCTTGATTGACAGGATCTGTTTAGCTTCTCCTAAGTCTCGTGACTTGAATCTTGAGCTTAACTTTTCTTTAAATTTGTCGTGTACTTCGTCATCTTGGGCTACGACAAGGGTGTCATCGATGTAGAATCCTATGATGATAACTTGCGTCAGATTGTAGTACACACATGGGTCTGGGACTGATTCTTCTAGCCCAATTTCTTTAAGAAATTCGTCAAAACAGGAATTCCAGGCTCGTCCTGACTGGTGTCGGCCGTAGAGGCTCTTCAGTAGCCTACATACGTAGTTTTCTTTACCTTGCTTCACGAACGGTTCTGGCTGTTCCATGTGTGTCTCTCTTCTTGGAGGGTTCCATTCAAATAGGCGGCTATAATGTCCAAGTTCAACAGCAATAGCTATTGGCGTCCTTATAGATTTAAGCTTTAGGCTTTAGGCTTTGTGAGGTCCTGCGGGCAGCAGATATTGACATTAAACAGTTTAAGGGACATTCTGTGCGAGCGGCAGTGGCTGCTGCGGCGGGTGGTTGTGGAGCATCACCAGCCCACATTATGTCAATGGCAAACTGGGTGACGCCTTCCGTGTTCCAGGCCCATTATCAAAAGAAGACGGAAACCAGCCTGGCGGGCCTTCTGCTGCAAAGGATGCAGGAGAAGGGGCTGCTGGGTTGATTGGAGTAGGTGACGGACGGTGGGAGGTGTCTGTTGGGCCAGGGTTACGGTTAGTGGTTTTTTCATTTTTGGTGGTGGTGATGACGGTCGGCCGATGGATAAGCTGGCACTTGGATAGTCTGGTGAACTACGCCACAGTTTAGTAATCTAGTCATCCCAAGCTAGTTAACACAGCGAGGAGGATTTCTATGAAAGAGAAATGAAGATTCTACCAGAGAACTTGTTCTTGCAGGAGAATCTAAATTCTCCAAGTAGAATCCGGCGACGCTGTGTTAACTCCAGGTCCCGCCCGCCTCTCTGGCGCAGGGCAGGGAGTCACCAGGTTGGCAAAAGACAGTGGTGATTACGCGCATGGAAACGAGGTGGAGAGAGACCGGAAGTGACGTGACTAGACATCATTTCTTTGAATAAATTAAATTGTATAATTTATGTAAATGAGGGAAGAAACGTGCCGTATGCAGGGGGGGACATCCCAAACTAATTAACACAGCGTCGTAGGATTCTACTCGGAGAACTTAGATTCTGCTGCAAGAACAAGTTCTCTGGTAGAATCTTTATTTCTCTGCTACGCTCCTTTATGGATTACTTCCTCCAGGGTGTCATTGGCTGCGAAAGTTCGATTGTTTTAAGGTATAGGTTTCAGAAATGACGAATGTGCATATTTCATGTTGCAGGTAGGATAATGATAAACTGTTACAACGAATAAGTACGACAATAAGTCAGTTTTAGCTATTAGGCACTCTAGATCAACGAGTCCACTTCTCGCACGTGGGTAGGGGCGTTCGAAGTGAGCACCGACTTGCAGACTGAGCTTAAGTTAGTCTGGATAGGACAAGGCTTGGTGCGATTTAAGCATTGTCATATAGTGTCATGATTTTACTTTGGGAACTAATATTCACCGACAAAATGTAGTCTGCAAATGAAAATTCCGGAAACAATGGGCTTAGTTTTCTTTTTTCCTTTAATTACTAACTGAACGAACGGCGGAATAACTGAGAGGGGGTTGGGGGAGGGGGGGAGAGGGTGGAGAAGGAAGCAGGGAGCAATCACCGCCTTAAACCAACCAAAAAGGGGGGGGGGGGGGGCTTGCATTCGTTGAAGTCAAATTCGCAACACACAAGTTGATATTGGAAACTTTTTGTGCGAGGTTGAATTGTCCCCTGTTTTGTGACCACATTGTCGTGATACATTCAGTTCCAAACTTTGACTTTGATTCCTAAGCTGACGACTGAGGCAACATCTTAATGGAGAGGGAAAACGGAATACAAGGTCACAAAAACATCAACAGGTCAGCATTCGTTCAACCAGATCAGCTTACAGTTTCTTAATAATATAAATATTCGATTCAACTTTATTCAACTTATAATTAGAGATATGAACCTCTAACTTTCGTTCTTGATTGATGAAAATATTAAACTCAGGAGCTTCATTTCTCGGCATGGTCCCTCGGACACTACTATCAGACCGCGCTCGCGTTGGGAGGGGAAGATGGTGGGGGGGAGGGGGGGAGGAATTCGCGCGGGAACAATAAACATTGTAAAACCCCTACTAATCACTACCTTCGGATGTGGATTAAACTAAAGATTGAAAAAAAGAGTCAAAGGAAAAAAGAAGCCGCAAAAAAAAAGGCCATGGAGATTATAGAAGGAAACTGTTTACTGTTTTGTTTAGTGTTTTTGTTTTTGTAGGTTGGGTTGGGGGGGGGGGAGGGAATTGAGGCTTAATGGTGCGTCAACAACTAGGTCATTAGTGCCAACCTCAGTCACAGTGCAGCAGTGTGGGTTGTCACTGCACCACACATTAGAGATATTAAACAAACCTAGGTTAGGTAAGAAATTTAACTAGGAAACTGTTTTTTTTTCCTTATGCTTTTTCTTTGCTCAGTTTTTTTCCTCGGATTGTTGTCCTTCGACAATTTTCCTCGGATTGTTTACCTTCGGCTATTTTCCTAGTGATAAATTGTTTCCTTCGGCTATTTTCATGGCATACTTTTTTCATTGGCAGTTTACTGTCCATTCCTTTTTCCTTGGGCTTTCGTTCTGCGGAAATTTTCTCTTTCTTTTTTTTCTTCCATCAGCCGTTTTTTTCAGGTTTCTTTTCCCTACACTTGTCTTTCCACGGCTTTTTTATTCCTAAGTTCAACGGTTCTTGAATGCATTTCTTTAAAATAAAACCGCAAAATTGACTTTCTAATCGACTTTAAAATAAAATCAATTTTAAAACTGTTGCTCTATTCATATTTATAACTAAATGGAGTAATGGAGTATTTTAAAGTCAATTGAATACTTTACCGATAGGTTTTGTCACGCATAATGATGCTTTTTTCCTGAGACTGTGAACAAACCATCACATTTTCTTGGCTTATCCAGATTCCAAAAATAGAGATTTGCAGTTTATGTGATTGACTGACTTCACTCTGTGTTCAACAAATTTTATTTTTTTAGTTGCAATAGCAGACACAGTACTGTATTTATTTTGCGGTTATTATTATTCGTTTATTGAATTTAACAACTTCGTAATATTTAAGAATTTCCCATAACCAGGCATGATTGATCGATGTAGAGGTGTAGTTGCCCCTTCTGAACTGTCTAAATTTCATAGTCCAATACTGTACCTAGCTCGAAACTGAAAGAGAACGCAGTCAGCCTAAAAAAGTTCAATATTTTGCTAATATATTATTTATGTCATCTAGTATTAAAAATATGTTAGTTTTTGCAAAATAACTTCCTAGTGGTTTGAGCTAGAGGTTTGATTTTGCACCATTGAAAAGCTCGTTTCGAGCCGGTTAAAATGCTATACAGTACTGGAATGTCAAAAACCATCAAAATTGGGCGAAAATATCATTTTTAGTGGGTGGACCAAGATTGAGATAAAAGTTTTTTACTCGCAATAATTGTAAACCAAACAATTAACTTTGCATGGCCTTAATTGTATTATGTGCACTAGGCCATATCTGAATGAATTTCTTCAAGGTTTTCCCAAGCTTCCCAATATCGTCTAGATAATTGTCTTCAATCACTGACTTAAATTCATCCAATGACACTGCCATTTTTACTTTCGCTAATTTTTATTCTTCACACAACTAATCTACATTTCTCGCAAGCAATTTCATCTTTCCTCTCGATCGCTTGCAGCTCTGTCATTGCGCCTCCGTTCGTAAGCCATGGCATGGTAGATAGGCCTAACCGAGAATGCTAGCACTATCTTTACTTACAGTTCGCAGTGTTGGGTTTTCTTTGCTGTCTGCTAAAGACTTCTTACCACAGAATTTGTCTGCACAGTTCAAACGTCGTCTGGTTCATAACCTGTTGTTATTTACTTACAGCAGTCAAACTTAGTGTGATTAAGGCATAACTGTTTAAGATTAACAGGAACGAAATGACTTTACGGGAGGGACATGCCAGGTTAGCCTCGAGAAGCCAGGCCACACCTTTTTATTACGCAGCACCACGCAAGCTACAAGTACCATCTAGCTGCCAAGTTTCAAAGTAGAGCATCAAAACAAGCTTCTATTAAACACTAGCATCGTACCCGGCTTCGCCCGGGGACTTGTTTGACGCGTGGTTGTTTCCCAGTATTTGTTCGGTGCTGCCTGATCGTTCACATCAACAGTCGATTTTTGTTTGTGTAACACTCCCCCTTTCCGCCAATCCTCTCCTTCCCCTCTCTCCTCCTCTTTTTATCCCGTCCTCTCCCTCCCCTCTTGGTTTCCTTCCCTTCCTCCTCTTTGGTATACGTAGTTGAATTTGGATGGTTATTGAATTAATAGCAAACACCCCCAGAAATTCTCTTTTAGGTTGAGTTAATGCGTGATCGTATGGTTAATGGTAACAGCTCACTCCCCCCCCCCCCACTCCAAGTCTTTCGCTGTGGCTTAAGCGATGCGTACCGTGTGAAAAAGAAGTGTGCATGACGTCATGTAATACTTGCCCTTGAGATTACTACGGTGTTTGGCTAGAAGGATAATTGTTAGAGCAAATTGTTAGTCGAGGCAACAATGTGCCAATTTCAACTTCTTTTCAGGGCAACAACGTCCCAGTTTCAACTTCAAGCCAAAGAATTGACACACTCGCACGTTTTCATTGTTCCCCTTCTGGGGTCGTTGCGGTTACTTCATTTCTGCTATGAGACTTTGGTTTATAATGTAAGATATCGGTTGGCCCACACACAAAACGGAGTTACAGAGGCCAACACAGCTAGATTAACACTTTCACGCCTAACCTTTTTATTTTGAACGAGCATTACAGCCTGACCGATTTTGGCGTTTACCAAAAATATCATTTCAAGCTGTGCAGTGGAGCTCAAGGATTTAAAATATAGTCACTTGTCTCAAAAAAGCATGCTTTAAATGGTGATGCATTCAGAAATTTTTTACACAAATTAGTACTGGCACAGTAAGCAGCGAAACAATGTTGAAAAACTTACAAAAATGAAAAAGTTCAACATTGTTGGCCGCCATTTTGTATTCAGCTAAGCAAGGCACATATACAACTTCCAACAAACACCATTTCACACAGCTTAGACTAGTCAGTGCTGCCATCTAACGACTAATATGTGCACTAAAAACGTTACCTAACAACACTGCGTGAAGAGCGATGGACGTACTGGTACGTTGACTTTAGCATGCACCCACAAACATACAAGACGTACTGGTACGTCCATAGGCAGCTGTGCAAAAGTTCAAAGGACGTACTAGTACGTCCATAGGCGTTAAAGTGTTAATTCATTTGTAATACCAAAAAGAGACGTTACTAAATAGACACCCGACATTTTTTTTAAACAGGTCAAACCCCAGCACTAAACACAAGCTCTGGTGGCAAATGGAGGAAATGCAAAGCACACATACCAGGTTTACGATCTAGTAATTGCTGAAAATGGAACATGGCAGCATCATAGTCGTTCTTGTAAAAGTTGAGATCAGCCATCATCTGAAATATTAACCCATTTTCACACAATTAACAAATCATTCAAATATGTGATACAAGAAAATATAACAAAAATCATCAACGGACTTACTGACAATGTAAGACATGGAACTTAAGCTGGAAAGTAACTATCATAAATCGAAACTTGTAAGAGTACTGGCTGGAAACTCAATGACACCGGACACAAGGTTAAGGTATTTTCGTAATGTACTAGCTCGTTTAAAATAGGGATCGACCGGATACCGTTTTGTCGGATCCGGGTCGGTTCCAGATAATTTGATGTCACTGCCGGATCGGTTCCGGATCTAGGTGCCGGATCCGGACCGGTACCAGATACCGGGTAATTCACACACAAACCCGAAATACAGGCGTTTTATTTCCCCCCCCCCCCCTTATAAGTTGCAGCTATGGTGTTGATTTTCGCTTTGTTCCACATTATTTTCTTACATTAAACACGTAGAAGTCTTAACGCTATTATGAGTACCAGAATAGTATAGTTGCATGTAGGCTACAGAACTGTTTTTGAAATGTTGCTAAAGTCTGCAAGTTTTTTTTGAAACAGTCAAACGAAGCACTCATTAGGTTAATCAGTCAGAAAACATTTTTCTAGTTGAAGGATTTCTAATTGATTAGCCTACTGCTTCATTTCGAAAAATAATTAGCAAAATTTTGCAATATTTGTGAAACCAGTTATGTAGTCCACTTATTTATTTTAGATTAAAATTATTGAATTTTGGTTGCATTAAAACAAAATCAAAATCACAATAGGTCTGTTATTTACTGCTTTAAATTGCTTTCGTTCCGTTTTGTATTGCGTACAGTATAACGAAGACCGAAAGCAAAAAAAAAAAGAAGAACGAAACCAACATAAAAAAAGCTGTATTTTTTTCATTTTATGAACAAAACTGTCTCGACTCTTGTAACATGGAAGTCATCTTTGGTTTATCATGCTATTATTTCTTGCTAGTTTCTGATGTCGTTATTAAACCGTCTTACTTTTCGAATTTAACCCCTTGGCGTCCAAACCACGATTTATCGTCACTTAAAACCGTTTCTAAAACTCTCGACGCACTCTCGATTCAAAGCGCCGTTTGCAAAGAAAAACCGCTATTGCATACAATGGAGGTGTAGCCTAATTCCGACTGAATTAGGTACTTTGGCACGCCTATTTTGGATTCATTTAATTTAATATCTTTTAATTACCTTAATTGATGTGTTTGTTGGCTGTATCGTCAAAATTGACGTGAAATTGCGTGTTTGCTAAAACTAGACCTTGGTTCAAGCTGTCGGTACTCAACAACGCAAAAACGGTCGCAATCTTGGTCGCGTTGGAAAGCTGGGATTCCCCGATTGGCACGTGTATACTGTACGTGATCACTATCGCGACGGGGGCCAGTCACAAGTGACGTCACGCGAAGCGAGTCAAGGGTACAGCCATTGAAGCCAGCACGTGCGCGTCTATTGGCGGACAGCCGGCAGGGAGTGAGAGCGCGATGGAGGCCCTAAACTGATCGCTATCACCGATAGCGAATACAAATTAGGAATAAAACAACTTTAAACTACTTCTACGGTATTAAAAGCTTTAAAAAAAAAGGATTTCGGAAGCTGTAAACAACGCTGTAATGGAGGAATAACCAGAGGACCATCGTTTCAAGGTATCCCATGTACTGCAACAGAAGATGAATATTTTCGTAAGCGCATTTACGTAGTCGAACTTCAACTTTTTTTTAAATTATGAAAACCTAATACGATTATCCCAAGTATATTGTTGTGCACTAATTTACACTGTAATTATTACATCTGCAATTTTTTATACCCGTAGATCGTTTAGTTACTTTACGTCGATTTATTTTACCGAGGCATGCAACATGTTTACGGCGACATGTTTTGGTTGTGTTGGAACCAGTATCCGGCTCAATATAATGGCCGGATCCGGATCTTGCCGGATACCGCATTATCCGGCGCCTGATCCGGATATATCCAGACTCGGTCGATCCCTAGTTTAAAAGGGTCATGTAGTAGGGCCCACGCATATGGTTTGTAATTATTTACATATCGATGACGGATTCACAAACAGTTTTTATTAGCAGAGCTTAGCTCCATTACTAATGGAAGTTATATGTTTGTACATATTCATAATAAAAGAAGAAACGCTGTTTTCATGTTTCTAGATTCTCATAAGAGTGCCAGATAAGTGATGCTGTGTAAGCTAGAAACTAGTGTGATGATGTGATGATACTTTGATACTATAATATGATGATGCTTTGATACCTTGAAATTATAGCGTAAAATACAGTCATCAAACTGATAGTGGGCGAACATGGTACGAACTACGTACATATTAGTCTTACGTTGAGAGAAGGGAAGGTATTTTTTTATGGATCACATTGTTATTTTTGGTGTGCTGCTTTTAAAATCTGATCAGTATTTAACATCTAGTGATTATTTATTTATTATTGGAATAGAAGTAATGGGGAACAATTACATGCAGAATGAAGGAATTACCTGCAGGGGAGGAATTTTCCAGGCATCCTGCTGCAACTAATTTTTTAACAGTACATATTACGGCAGTTATACACCAACTGAGTACATGCACAAGGCTACAAGATAAACTGCTGGATTTGGTTGCTTGCTTGTATTGGGGTTTTGCAGAAACAGATAATGAACGAATGCCTATGCCAATAGACCTACAAAAGCCAAATTTGTTTACAAGGATGGCAGGCTTGTTGCCAAAATCAGCAGATATTCAGCTAGTTTCAGCTTGCAAGATATTTTTTCGGCTGAGATTCGGTTAAGCTTAGACTGACAAAAAATTTATATTGCAAAACTGATGTTGTGACGTACTCCGTTATGTGTTCCGCTTGCTTGCGTGCTGATGGTACATTGTACAACTATAATATTTGACTATTGCACCCAAGCTTGATTATTGAATAGGGTCGCTTTGGTTTTATGCTACTTTCTGGGGACTGCTGAAAACGACATTTTACTGACAACTAACAGAAATTATTGCACTTCTGTGAAATGCTGTAGGCTAGTTTCCAACAGTGCTTGCCATACACGGCTGCAACCACGAGTTAAGCATCGAAACAAGCCTGGTCGTGGCTGGCTTAAAAACAATTAACATGCTCACAAAATTTGAATTTGTTGACTTTTTTGAATTTTTATGAGATTAAAGTGATTTCCATATTATGGTCGGTTTTTTTTTGTCCGGTGGCCAACTTACATCTAGCTGAATGTCCCGGGCTCATGAAATACATCTGACGGCTGTCGGCGGCAGCTTAGTTCTATGTGGTACTTAAGCAAATCCTGCAGGTTTATAACAATGTAGAGTTAATTCATCCAATGCGTCTAGGTCAGTAGAGCTCAACATTAGAAACAAATAATTTACATCGACGAAAATGTTGAGAAATCCTCAGATAAACATTAGAGGGAAAATAATACACCTTACCACACGAGTAGAACCCACAATAAAAGTTATTATTTAAATTACCCGCCGGTAACCTCAGATAAAGGAAGGAAACATTGTGCTTTTCCTTACAATAGGTGGCAGAGTTATTCAGAGTCAAGGCAGATAAAACATAAAATCGGTTACATACGTACCATAACATTAAACTGAACTTACCACAGTTGCAGCATTGTTGTCTTTATCCCTTGCAAGTAACGTTACACATGTGTGTTGGCAAGCTTCCAAGTCTCCAACCATCATATAAAGATGAGCTAAATCTAACATGGCCTATAGACAAATATGTGAACGGTTAAAATCTTAAAAGAATTTGCACATTTACATTTAATTTGGACAAGTAACTAGGTAAAAAATTGCTAACACCGAGAAGCTTGAAATCAGATAATGCACGAAATGGCCTACTGGGAGTATCCCGACTGCACAATTAACAAACGTCGCCTTCCACAAAACTTTACTTACTTGGCTGTGGTTCTCGTCAAAATTCACTGCCTCTTTGTAGAAACTTATCGACTTGTCAAAATCCCGCTGCATTGCTGCATGCTCAGCCAGATGACAACATATTCTACAATAAAAAAAATATATATATATATACTGAACTCAGTGGAATCTACCTACAGCCAAGCAACTGAAAAGTTTGACAATCATTTTAACACTTTAACGCCCATGGACATACTAGTACGTCCTTTGAACTTTTGCACAGCTGCCTACCAGTACGTCCTGAATGTTGTTTGGAGGTGCATGCTAAAGTCAACGTACCAGTACGTCCATCGCGCTTCACGCAACGTTGTTAGGTAATGTTTTTAGTGCACATATCAGTCGTTAGATGGCAGCACTGACTAGTCTGAGATGCGTGAAATGGTGTTTGTTGGAAGTTGTATAGGTGCCTTGCTTAGCTGAATACAAAATGGCGGCCAACAATGGTGAACTTTTGTGTTTTGGTGAGTTTGTCAACATTGTTTCGCTGCCTACTGTGCCAGTACTAATTTGTGTAAAAAATTTCTGAATGCATCACCATTTAAAGCATACTCTTCTGAGATAAGTGACTATATTTTAAATTCTTGAGCTCCACTGCACAGCTTGAAATGATATTTTTCGTAAATGCTAAAATTGGTCAGACTGTAATGCTAGTTCAAAATAAAAAGGTTAGGCGTGAAAGTGTTAATATTGACAAGTGAATGTTCATTTAAACTTTTAAAAATATTATTTCAATATTTTTATTAAGTATATGTCAAGTTAAAAACAATAAAAGAAAAGAATTCTAGAAAAAGAAATTTCACAACAACCCAAAAAAGTGCAACCACCAGTTATTCAACAAGACTAGCTAGAAGTTTTCAAATGAGTTTGGCATTTTTTTTGTACCCGCTTAGATGACTGTTTGTTATCTTATCAGCAACTGTCCCCGATTAAAAAGAGTATCTAAAATAACAGTACGAAGAGTATATGGCTGCCAAGGTTCACGACATGTTCATTTCGGTGACAATATGTGTAGTTTGGCTAGACAACTGACTTTCAACATCTACAATTGGTCTATCATGCACAAATTTGTGGATATAGTGCTGCAGTATTTGTGGCTATTAATAGTTGCCAACATAACAGGTTAACATAAGCTAACCTACAAATTTGGTTTTTAAGAAATTAGTCTAGCCGAAGGTACTGAATTATGCAGGCACTAACAGGTGGGAAATGGGCATATCAAGAAGTGAATATTTAGAATAAGTAGAGGAAGGTAGAAAGAGAGTCTGGTTCCAAAGAGCTTGCAAAGCTACCAGGTTGTTTGAATCGATTGACGGAATAAATACTCTTTTTCAAAGTTCATCACCTGTTTGTTCGTGATGTGCTAATTTTCGAAAGACAATTTTAAATTTCACGACGTCTTTCTTCTTAAATCTCCATAAATCAATAAATCCATAAATCAAGCACTACGATGTGAGGACAGCCAACGAACGACAACAAGAAAGCCTGAAGAAGAAAGACGTCGTGAAATTTAAAATTGTCTTTCGAAAATTAGCACATCACGAACAAACAGGTGATGAACTTTGAAAAAGAGTATTTATTCCGTCAATCATGGCAAGTAAATTTCAAAGTAAAACTCCACACAGTTGTTTCAACAGAATCAAAGTTGTTTGAATCTTTCAACTTGGGGTTTGACAGAAGAAAATTTACAGTATGTCACGTTAATAGAGTAAAAGCAAAAAACATTTAATTAGGGGTATATTTCGGAATGAAAACAAATATAATGTACTCACTTAGCAGCCAAGCTTCTTTGCTCAGCAATGGCATCCGGTTGCTCAACCATAACACGTTTTAGCACCCTGTAAATAAGACGTGTGTGTGTAAGAATGCTTAAAGTTAGTTAATACTCACAAGAAGTACTGTAAAAAGAGTTAATTTTCATTCTTCAATTTTCTCTGCAACGCACCCTATCCTTTTTCATTCCTTTAGACGCAAACAAAAAAATTGTTCAGAGAAATTTAGCTTTGACTGATCATTAATCCAGACATGTAATGGTTCCTTGCAAGCATATTAACATTTCTTCTGGACATCTAGTTTTGAAAACCATTATTGAACAGTTTCTCTATTTTTTTTGCCAAAAATAGTTTTCTTAAAACTTCTGTACCCTTACTCAAATTCTCACATTAACAAACAGCTTTTGGAGAAGTACCACACTGTAATAGCAATGTTCTAGGCACTATACAATTCAAGGAACGAATAAAAACTCAAAGCTCACAAACTATGCCATCCCAACACGTCACACAGGTAAGATCAGGTGAGGCTGCACCGATACCAACTTTACTGATTCAATACCGAATTTTTTTTATTTGCCGATACCGGTATCAATACAGATATCCAAAATTGTATCCCAAATTTTTCCTTAACAGTGTAGTATTCGTAATACTTTTAAAATATTAACCAACAGTTAAAACACAGCTAAGAAGACAGTCTGTGATTTACTAATCAAATCACCACGAACCGCATGTTGTAATCTCGAATGTTTCCCAAGTTTCGATATTTCAGCGAAAGTTGCCAATGTCGACTTGATACCGATACCACAAACATCGGCAACTCTTCTAATCCAGTATCACTATCGGTACAGCCTTGGACCAAAGGTTTAAGCGTGAATACAAGGCATAGATCAGTAGACAGATACTAACAAGTCACCAAGAAAGTCTTGTCACAGTACGGCCACTATTTTGCTGTAGACAGGAAAGAGCGTGTGGGAGACATGTTTAGAAGTTTCAAAGTTCAATACAAAGCATGAGCATTGCAGCAACTAACACATTGTAATTCTAGTTAAACAATATTATGAAAAATTTAATAAATAAAAAACTAAATTACAGTATTATTATATTTGTTCAGCTTATACGTTACCTGCTCTGTACTTCTTTAGCTTTTAGTAGTGTCTTAACTGCACTTGGAAGATTTCCAGATTTCTGATAAACTTCCGCTAGCAAAATCAGCAACTTGGTCTCGTTCATCAATGTCTGTGCATCATTACCTGTACCCAACCAAAGAGTTAATTAACGTTATTAAACAAAGGATACTGACAGGTTTTTGAAAGAAATAGGGAAACACACTGGAAAACTGTACTCAATCCAAACCCAAACAAATTCCTTGCCTCAATCCAAACCACGTATTACGCCGAAATATTGTCAGGGCTTCTCACATCAACAACTATTTTCCATACCTTTTTCACTTTTCAAACTTTCATTTTAGGTCAAGGAAAATAAAATTTCTTATCAGGCCCTGGCAGGTGACCCAAAACCATGCCAGTCAGAAAACTGTTTTTACATGTTGTTGGTTGGCTTTTTGATGGATAACTAGTAGCCAAATGCAAGTCATAATAAAACAGTTTGGTTTCACTGTGCTCTGTAGTGTTATGAGCTTTGTTTAAAATGCAGTTAAGGTTTTCCGTCTTAAAATAACGCACTAACAGTTTTTAGAAAAAATTGCGAAGTGGGACTTTTCGGGAAAGTTAACTCGTAACAAGGTCACGTTTGTAAATAAAAACAAAATGCCCATGAAACAAGGGTTTTTTTCATGGCTTTAGTGGATTTAAAAAAAAAGGACGTAGTAAAATTTATGTCCTTTTTCAACTGCTTAAAGTTATCTTGGGACAGAGAGGACAATTTTGCTAGGAAATTTTAGGGATCTTTCACACACTACAATGGACATGAGCACGGGTGCATTTCAGGGACCCTTCTCTTCCTGAATGCACAGGGGTGGGTCTAGGCCAGGTTTGAACCCAGGGTCGTGGTAACCACTGACTGAGCCATCGTGACTTTTTTTAACGGTACTTACTTTCCATTATACTGATGGTTTCTTTCGTTGTGTTAAACGGAGCTGTCACATTTATATCAACCTATGTAAATGTTGCTGACCCCATTTTCTGTGGGTTGCGGATAAAAATAGAGGGAAAAAGTTAATCTTTTTTAAAATGTTGTTAGGGCTACCAGAAGACATATCATACAAGAAGCAAAGCAAGCTACGGTATGTATGGTACGGACCGTACGGTATAGCACGACTGTCGCGTGTGCAACAGGTTGCAATGCCAGTTTCCACTGCCTTCCGTATTTAGTCTTGTACTGTAAGCTAGGTCTTAGTTGTCTTCTGGTTGTGCAAGGAGATACCAGATCAATATCAATGTCAATACTAATATCAAACACTGCCCAAATCCCCTTGTAAGGTCCCTGGTCGAAGCCTGGTCTCAGCCATCCCTGGCATTTTCGGGAAGAGAAGGGCTCTGTGATGCATCATACTCATGTCGATTGTCAAGCATATTATAAATATCCTAGGAATTTTCAACTGGAATTACCTAGAAGAAATATCTCTCCTGCCTTTTGATAAAACCTCCAACGTAGGTGGAGAAATAGGGGGCAAGATGGCTTGATTGGTTAGCAAGATTATCTCAAAATGTGAGAGGTCTCGATTTTGAGCATGTCCTCGGCCGCCCCTGGCATTTTCGGGAGAGATGGACCCAATGGTACCTCATGCTCATGTCAACAGTGGCGTGTAAAAAAACCTTACGAAATTCCGATAAGTATTACATACCAAAATTATTTCCATCGCCTTCTGGCACTACGGCGTCGACTGGGATTGTGTCAAAACCTCCAGGTATGTGAGGAAGTCGACACGAGTGCAAAGGGCAATTGATACGCTGCCTTGCCAATGCTTCATTTTACGTTTAAACAAATTCAACAATAAAACAGAATTGCTTGCCCAATCGGGCAGAGGTCTTTGTTGTTTCTCAGATTAGGGATAGTACATATAGTGTTCTTTTTATCCAGGTAAACAATTACCCCACACAAAAAAATTCAAGCAAAGGGTTTTATA
The DNA here is from genome assembly GCA_023313725.1 of Lithobius niger. Lineage (NCBI taxonomy): Eukaryota > Metazoa > Arthropoda > Chilopoda > Lithobiomorpha > Lithobiidae > Lithobius > Lithobius niger. Next base: position 7,169 of record JAHWFP010034520.1, on the reverse strand, counting down.
GGTTTGTACAAACCCTGTGTTGTACATTCAATTCCATGCTTTGTTGCGCCGTCAGCATCCCAAAATAAGCCCTGTTGTTGCACAACCAGCAATTAAAAATAAAACACTGGAGGCAGCCACTGCCTATCCGACTTGCTAATTAGTAATTGCTTTGTAATTGCATACATGGGTGTCTTTGTGAATGGCCCAATAACAATTTCACTTTAGGGAAATAGGGCAGTTTGTGTTGGACAAGGATGTATTTGAAAAGATGGAAAAGCAAACATACCCTGCTGTGCTACCATTTCCAAAGCTTGTGCAACCACTTTTTCAGCTTTTTCAAACTGTCGCAAGCGAACAAACAATTCAGCCAAATCATATCTGCAAACACAAACCAAAAAAAAAGAAAATAAAGTTATATCAAACATTCTGGGGAATTTTTTTTATTAATGTATATATTCTTTTATTGCTAGGATGTACCTCAAGAATCCCTGATCTTCATTTTTAAGAGCTTCTTTGTAGTAATTAATCGCCTAAAATAAAAGTTAGCAATATCGCACGATTTCTAACTTCAGACAAACCGTACAGTGAGATTACTTCAACAAGTTTAATTGTTACGGTGCAGTCTTTACCTTTCCATAATTATGTGTCTTCACAAGTGCTTGACCTATTTTACTGGCCAAGTTGCTCTCTTTAGGATTTTCTTTCAAGGCCTTTTCGTAAACTTCTATGGCCATTTCAGGCTGTGGTAAAAATAAAACAAGTTTATGAACAAACAAGTAATTTTGATGAGAAAACAAAAAAAAATTTACGAATAGTAGTGTGGGCGGAATCCTTTATTTTCCTGACGATGTTTGTGCCAAGTTTAGTAATGAGGTACTCTGTACTTTATAGGTTCATACTTGGAAAGCGCGGCAGTGTTGCCCCCATTATTACAGTTGCATTCTTAGTGTATTTTTTCAGTAGGAAGTTTTTGATTTTATAATTCCCTTTAATTTATTTATCGACTGTTTTTTTTATCCTTTGGCCTGTTTCACGCGTTTATGTTGAGGAGGTAGTTGTTTTCTTCAGAGGTTTAGAATACTTGAGGCTTATTTTTAAAGTGTTAATGTGGAGCATTAAGTCTAAACTGACGTAATTTTAGCACATTTAAATAATACCAGTATGGTAACAATGCTAGGTATTGGGTACCAATGCAGTGCACCGAGAGTATCTGCCATAAGACTAAAGAGTAGATTCGTGATCGTGGTATGTATTAAATCACGAACAAACCAGACCTTGCTCAGTAACGGGATGGGGACGCAGGCCTAAACCAGCCAGCCCTATCATTCAGGGTAAATCGTTTTAGTTAATTACAATCATGGTGACTTGCTTGGTCACATAAAATTTAACATCTAACTAATTAATTAAAATTTAACAGGCAGCTAAGGTGAGAGACGCTTCAGCGCACACTCATTTAGCTACAGGATAATTTTTCGACTGCCAGCCATGATGGGAGGATCCGTCCATGTATACTGGTTGCCCCTCCCTCTAAGAAATTTACCCTCTTAGGGTTGGCGAAAAAAGCTTTGGATTTCATCCCAGATTATTTACTGTTAAGATTGAAAATTTCAAATGTCAAACACTCACACACACTGTATCCATTGTTACAATTATGGTATCAAACATTTATCAAACAGTCTTACCTCCTGTATACTCATGTATGCGTCGCCTAAAAGAAGATAAGCTTGAATATTCTTTGGAAACTTATCTACAATTTCTCTGTAAAGAAGAATAACTAACAAGATGAACTATCCTGAATTTTTATCACACTGCTGAATAAGAAGGGAAGGAACTTTACCTGTAGCAGCTAGCAAATAGACGCTTGTCTTTTTGGTGATTTAAGAATATATCAGCCATTTTCTCCCGAGCTTGCATGTAGTATGGCTGATTTGAAGTAATGCTACGTAGTATAGTCAATGCTTGCTCAACATCACCACGAGCTAAAGCTAAATCTGCACTAGAAACGGTGAGACGTGCTTCCTCTGGTGTGCCTTGAAATTCAATCATTGCCTCTTGCATTACTTTTCCTGCATCATTCTAAGTATTAAAAATAAAAATTATAGTTTAAAGACATTTAATACAAGTTAAATATAGTTAAAAGATAAATCCCTTAACAGTTAAATCAAATACCTTTTTTTGCCATTTTCTTAAACTACAACATGGCAAACGTTTCATCTTCTGAAGTTTGATGGCAGCTATGATCCTTGTCAAGTATGTCGGTTGGTAATTATTGTTAGAATCCCAGGTTAAGTAAAGCTTTGCACTTACCTGGCCTTACTAAGGAACAATGTATATCGATCGTATGGGTCTGTCTACTCCCTACATTTGGTGATACTTTGATCGACGATTTTGGTGTGGTTGCTGCCAGCGTTTGTGGTGGTTTAGTTTACAGTTAGACTTAACGCAGCCAGCCTTTTCTTGGAGCCACGCGGTTTCAGCGTTAAAGGACCCGTTGAGTAAGAATTTTTGTTTTCGGTGGAATTTTAAATTGTTCGGCTCCGGAATGGTGCTTGAGGACAATTGCTCTTGCACTTTGAAGGCTTTGGCTCCATAATAGTGTTTGATGATATAAGTATTGTGGTGTTCTGGACGCGAGCTTAGGCTCCAGCAATAGTGTGTGCCTGTAGCTTAGACATTTCGGCACATCCAAACTTTATTCCCATTAAAACGGGTGGTATTCAAAGCTACTATCAGCCCGTTGGGCTAGACACTGCTTTGGGCTATTGGCAACATGTGACTTGGAGCCAGTCAGCTTACTGTTACCCTGGATAGTTATAGGTAAAAATATTATTGTTAATGAGAAGTTTTACGGTACATAAGAACACGTTTTCACATTTACCACTGTTCCCAGTGCGCTACGTTGTTGGAAGGTAAGTTTTTTTGTTTATTCAAACGATGTCACAATTTGAAACGATTTTGGTACCTGTTTTGTGTTAAGACTCACAGGTATTGCGTAGGTATGAGTTGGGCAGAAGCACAGAGACCTTTGAACATAGCAGTGACCATTAGGGTGTACCGATGTGCTAAAATGCCGATTCTGATGTTTAACACAGCAAAGTGAAACTAAGTTTCCTTTTTCATGGAATCAAAAAAACTACGAAAATTTCACAAATAAGGCCACGTAAAGTAAAAATAATGGATCTCAGGCCCTCGCGCATCAATTTTTTGTTAGAAATAAAAATAATTGACACGGCATTTATTAGCGACTTTTCCAAAGTCAACATTAGTCTCATCACTACTGTTGTAACAATGCTGCACAATCCTCCGCATCAACTAAAATGCTTTGCATCAAATTATTTTGGGGGGGTTTCTGAAATCCGATCCATGCTTGCTTCGAGTAAAAATTCTCCGAAAAATAGCTTTTTAAATGCTGTGTTGAAGCAATCTGGCCATTTTTTTTTTAATGTGAGGAGTCAACACCCGAAGAGTCGGCTTCATCAAGCAAAGATTCCTCGAAGAGGTCGGGAAAGGCTCCAAATCATGTCCCGGATCGACATCAGAGGGAGCGACCGATGATGGCGGTAGAGAAAGTGAGTCACTCAGAAGGGACAGAGACCATGTCGCTGTCACCGACAGACAGTGCAGGACGAAACGGGCGATGGCAAGGTTCGAGCACGGGCGGCGGAGGACATCAGAACGCCGACCACATCTCGAACGAAGCAGAAGAGGAAAGCTCCTTTGAGGGATTGTCGGTGGAAGAAGACAGACGACGCTTGCTTATAGTGGAAAGTGATAGTGCAGAAGCAACCCATTAAGTGGGTATGGCGGGTCTTGGAAGGATGTTGGTGACATCCTAGTTGAGACCGAGACTTATAGTGAAAGTATCGAATGATGTTATCCATGAGACGATGAACTTGTTCACGATACAAGGACTCCTCCCAGGAGGAAGCATGAAGACCCGCTGGAGAACGTCGGGGTAAACAGGATGACAAGTCCAAGGGGAGGGCAGTAGGATGATTGAGAAGCTTGTCACTGGTCTTCTTAGCCTTCACCTGGAGTTTCAAGCGGGCATAAGCTTCTTTGGTCCGAATGAGATCCCCTTGAATCGTTCGTAGATCTGGGGAAGTGACAGGATGCTGTCCATTTATTATCAATTAGCTCTTACCCACAAAAATCTCTAGACAGACTGTTTCGCACTTGTTTGGGCTCGTCAGTAGAGAATACTTTGTGGATGATACCTAGGCTACGCTTGCTAAGGCAAATGACAAGGGTGAAACCATATTACTTTCGCCCTTGATGCTGTCCACACTGAAGTAGCGAAGAAAATGACATAGGAGGCGCCACTGGACACCGAGTGGCGACAGAAAGCTGTATCGTAAGGCCAGGCTGCTCAACTGGCGACACACGAACGACAGGCGACAGGTGGCATAGGCCGCAGAAGGGCCAGCGACGTAGGTGGATGGCTGGAAACAGGAACCGGATACAACCTCGAAGGTGGCAGAGAAAGCGGCCGGCCTTTGGGAGTCCCATTAGTCCGGACCATGATGAAGGCTAAAAACTGTCGCTATTGATTTCCTTGGAAGGTGAAAGGAGGACTGTCTTGCCGAGACGAGAGCTAAAGAAGAATGATGCCTTTGCTCGCTATGCGACGCCTTATATGGAGGAGTTCGCACATGCGTACTGAATTACAAGCTAAGCTGGCGGCTAGGCTATTTAATCTCTAGAAGTAAGGCGCAGTGGGAGTGAGGATGCTATAAATTACAGGTAAAGCATATACAGGTAAAGCATCCCTAATCAGCGATGTTAGTTTAGATTTGCCCAGTTCCGGCTGGCATACCCCATTTTTGGAGTTATGCACCGATGTTGGCAACGGACATCAGATATTTGCATTTTTTGGGCTACATCGGTCGTCGCAGTTACAACATCGGAAATGCACAATTTTACAACACTATTTTTGACGAATGTGCTGATACTCAGTTTCTGAACACAACTTTTAGACCTACAGAATTTTCAGGTTTTATTTGTGCAATCCTCATAATCATTTTTGCCTCACTGAAGAATGTAGCTTGGAATTATTTTACTTTCTGAAACATCGAACCACTACGCATCGGGATCATATATCAGCATATTAATATTTTTCAAGTCGACATCAAAACTCAGACATCAGTGCATTCTTAATTTGTTTGGGGAGAGTTACTGTGTATGCCGTAATGTTCCGTAGACTGTCAAACCACAACTAGGCTACCACTGGTAGGTTTTTATTCAATCTCCCAGGTCCCTCGTTTAGTGGTTGCCTCCGACATTGACGTTGTGATGTTTAGAGTAGTTTATTCCTGGTCTTTCAATGTGGAAGAGTTGATGCGCAGCAGCTCGTGTTTTGGTGATGGTGTATGGGGCAAAGTTGTCTGATGGTTAGCTTCCCATTGGAATTACCTGCCAAAATTGTCCCTCTCATCTTCTGCGGCCATGGCTTTGGCTTAGATTGCATCGAACCTTCAGGTATGTGGGAATTGCTGTTCAGAACTGTTTATTGGATCTGGCGAGACCTTTGTACTAATGGGAAACTTCCTGGAAGTTTGTGGACTTTGTGATCATACCAGGGACGACGCTAGAATCAGTTTATTGGGGAGGCGGCAGTGGGGCAGCAATTTTAGCCAGGGGGGCGAACCGAAAAATTCAACTTTAGCGGTCCCTCTCCCCCCCCCCCCCAATTAAAAATAACACTCTTGTAATTCTTTCTCACACCGAACGTTCTTAACTGCTTCATACCGTATTTTTTGGGAACATTTTTAAATCAGCTGTAAAAAAGATGATTTTTCAACTCTCACAGTAACAACTGGGCTCTATTGATATAACCTCAAGTCCTTCTTGTTGCTTTGAAAGAAACTAACGTAGTTTTCTTAATCATAAGCAGAATTTTTTTCGTTTATACGTTTTATTTTGATTTGATGAGTGGGGGGGCGCCAGGGGGGGCGGCCAAAAAAGTGGTGGGGCGAGCGCCCCCGCTCGCCCCCCCTTAGCGTCGTCCCTGGATCATACAGTCAGGTGGTGTTGCGGTACACATGTGGGAATCTACGTATTCGTAGCGCAGAACTAGTATGGAATAAAGTAGAATTCATAATTCTACCAAGGTACTTACCTGCAGAAGAAGTGAGGTTCTCTACATGTAAAAACAATATTCGTTTATGCCCACCATACCTCCATGTACTATCAAAATGTTAAGTAGTGACGGGTAGAAATTTGGAAAGCGCCAAGAGAGCACCATGACTTAAGTTGACGTAGTAGTTTGAATATTTAGGCAGGCTAAAAGTAATGAAAAGGGATTTTTAAAAACACTGACAGTTTAAGTAGGCAACCCCTTTGTACCGTAGGAACATCGTTATTGTATTCAGAGAAATTCAATTTTACTGTAGGTAAGAATGTTACAATTTTCCTTAGTAAAATTATCCATTTTTTTGTTGCAACTTTTGCAGATTTCTAACAGCTGGTTGACTGAAAAGACGATTCACACCAATCTGATCAAGTGAAGATACAAGGTCATGGTATGTTTTTTTTTTCTTTTTTGACAAAAATCATGACCCTATGAAGTTGGGATTACATTCACAAAAATGGTGGAGAAAATATATTTTACAGTTTAGCACCAGTTTTCCCATTTACTTAGGAGATAGCATAAAAACACACTAAGTAGTAGTACAAGCAGTAAGGAACAAACCTGTTGGTTTAATAACCTATGAACGTCTGCCAGTTCTAAATACAGTGAAGCTCTGTCTGTCATAGTGATCTCCATTCTTGTCTTTTTCTTAGAAGTTCCACCTTTTAAGAGAAAATTCCGTAATTACAAAAACTTTACAGTGGAAAATTTTGCATACTTATTAGAACAAAACGCAGTTCAGACGTATTTGATGGACTAATAATCTCCAACACAGAACATCCTTACAACGCAACAAATCCAATTACTGAACAGACATTCTTCTAAAGCCACATTTCCCAACCGGGGAGGCGGGCCTCCGTTGGGAGGCGAGAAGCCAGTGCAGGGGAGGTGCGAAGCACTCCCTCACCATACTATAAAAATCAATGGTGAACTTTTTAATTGGCTATGCGTCGTAAAAGAAGTCAATTGTACAAGGGTGGCGAAATTATCATTTTTATGTAGTACGTGCACATATTTTGGCCAAAATTCGACAGGCATTTTTCTACTCATCTGGCAA
>JAHWFP010034519.1:0-46467 GCA_023313725.1 Lithobius niger | reverse complement strand
TATGAATCACCACTAGACTTGCAGGTACTAAGGGTCCAACTTCGAGTGCACAAACTATGTAGCAAGGCCTTTTATCTTATTTTTTTTTAAAGAAAGAAGGATGCCACGAAGTGAACAAACACTTATTTGTGGCAACATTACATTACATATTCCGTTAGCAAAATATACATTTCTAGCAATTGCATAAATCAATATATAATCAATAACAATGGGTATTTTGCATAATTTGGCAAGTCTCCTTCCCATTACCGTATTGCCCTCTGTGTCATAAACAATAAAAAAATGTATGTCATAAACAATCATTTAGTAGTTTTTAAATTCTGTTTGTACACTTTTAAAACTTCAACAAATTAACCCTGAATCAAAAATTCCTCACCTGTATATTAATCCCCATTAATATTATTAATCCAATAGTTTTTCATTTTTTGCTTAAGTTCATTATACCCTTTGATTTTTTTTAATGATTATTTTTAAAAGAGCAATCTACCAAACCCGAATCACACATTGGTGTCTTTTACCTTCCAACAGATTCAGGTTTTTCCTAAACTTCCCATTCAAGAAGCGTTTTGCCCCAGGCAGTTGGCTTTGTAAAATTTTGCTACATGTGATTTGTCAGCAAACAAAAACTATTCATGTACATGGACCGAAAATCAGTCTGGTAGGGGATCCAACCAAATTGCAAGTGCTATACACCATTATCTTTCGATTGTGTTGCCTACTTTCCCCGCATTTGTGTCATTAACCCATGTTTTATTAGCGATTGATGGCTATGGCTAAGTAAGTACAAAATGAATGTTGCAATGGTGTAGACTTGGCTAATTGAATCACCTAGGAAGATAAACGTAGTAACGCTCCTATTTCCTGTCAGAAGCCACAGCTTCTTACCTTGTGATAGGCTGTTTGGTAGGATGCAAGATGATTTAAAGAAGCGTGATATGATTATATAATAATGTAGTAAAAAAAAGCAGGATTTTTTAATAAAGCTGACACAACCGCAATTTTTTTTTTTAAACCTCTTCAAAATATTTTCCAAGGGTTGGGTCTTCAACATTCTACGGAATCCAGACACAGTGCCCATATTTACTGTTTCAGCATTAAGTGAGTTCCACACAGGTAGAGTGCGGACTGAAAAAAAGTTTTTTCGACATTCAAGATGTGAGCCCTGGGCCATTAATTTCCATCGGTGGCCCCTGGTTGTATGTGCGTGTGTAGAGAGATCGAAAATGGGCAAGTCGACCGAAATCAAACCTCTAAGGATCTTGTAGACAAGAACAATATCAAATCTAAGCCTGCGGATCTCCAAAGAGTCCAGGCCTGTCATCCTGCGGCGATCTGTATAGTTAAACTCACGAAGGCCAGGCTAGCTTTTTGTGAATTTGTGTTGCACAGACTCGATCAAGTCGATGTCCTTAAGAAGGTAGGGAGACCAGACTGGAGTAGCGTATTCCAAAATAGGACGGACAAAAGTCTTAAAAGCCCAGATCTTATTAGGAGTATTTCCCGAGGTAAAACATCTGTTAACTATAGCCAACCTTCGAAATGCTGCTGCACAAACCTTTAGGCAATGAAGTAATGGCTTAAAGTTGTCTGTAAACCAAATTCCTAAGTCTCTTACTTCAGACACGGTGGAAAGAATCGACTCCTCCACATATTATTCATGCCTACACTTTATTCTACATATTATCATACCTTGTATACGCCAACTATAATTAGAGCGTCTAATTAAGGATAAAATAATTCTCTATCTTACTTCTTCTGGTTTGCTGTCAGAGGACCAATTTGGTTTTCTACGTGGCAGATCAACCGTTTTACAGTTGCTCTACTGCCTTGATAGCTGGACAAGGACAGTTGAGGCTGGTGAATGTGTTGATGTGGTCTTGCTGGATTTTGCTAAGGCATTCGATTCAGTATCACATTCCAGACTGGTTGAAAAGTTGGTGGCTATTGGTATTGGGGGTAATATGTTAAAATGGATTTGTGATTTTCTCATGTCACGAACGCAACAAGTATGCATCGGTATTTCCGATTCGTGTTCTAGTCCAGTCACCAGTGGTGTTCCGCAGGGTTCGGTTTTGGGCCCGATCCTGTTCTTGATCTATATTAACGATCTGAAGCTTTTAAATCCAAATGTTTTCTGTCCCAAATTTGCTGACGACGTAAAACTGTACACCATTATCAGGAGTCACAATGATCATCTAGCCATGTCTACTTCACTTTTGGAAATTGAAACGTGGTCCCTGGCGTGGAATTTACCAATTGCGGGACACAAATGTAAGACTTTCCACATTGGAAAAAAAATCCAATGAACAATTATGCACTCTTTGATAAAGCCCTCGATCAGGTCACACTTGTAAAAGACCTAGGTGTCTGGTTGACCGCCGACCTACAGTGCGGTGCCCATTGCGACCACATTGTTAAAATGGCACGACAGAGGCTGGCCATAATCAAACGGTGCTTTGTCTCTCGCGACATTGAAACCCTGGTGTGGGCATTTAATGTTTTTGTACGACCAATTCTGGAGTATGCCAGTCCGGTATGGTCACCCCATTTATTGAAACATATTAATTTAATCGAATCTGTACAGAGAAAATTTACTAAATACTTACCTGGTTTCAAAAATAAATCCTATTCAGAACGACTAAAACTCTTGCAACTGGAGACACTTGAAACAAGGAGGCTTAAACTTGACCTTAATCTGACATTTTCTATATTGCGTGGGTTTACCAGCATCCCGGACCACCTCTTTACTTTGAGGAGTGGGAATTATACACGTGGCCATAATTTCAAACTGCTCGTTCTCCCCTTTAAGAGGGATTGTAGGAAATTTTTTTTCTCGCACCGTGTGGTGAGGCCATGGAATGATCTCCCGGCTGATGTTGTCCAAGCACCGTCACTGGCTTCGTTTAAAATAAAACTGAGAGGGGTTGATCTCAGTAAATATGTTAAACTAAGTTTAGACTAGACAAGGGCTTTGCCTGCAGTGCTTTCAATTTGAATATACAAATTTTAGTTTTATACACATGTTTTAATTTTGTATTTATGTTTATCGTTAACTTGGGCAGGGTGTCAGTGGATAAAACAAGTTCCCTTCCCTGACCCTTTGTGTTTCCACAATAAATTAATTTATTATTATTATTATTATTATTATTATTATTATTATTATTATTATTCATGCCTACACTTTATTCTACATATTATCATACCTTGTATACGCCAACTATAAAGATCATTGTGATCAAGTGTTTATGCTTCCAGACAATTGAGTGTCCATGATTGGAAGATGAGGGCTCACAGTGTGTACAAAACAGTGCAACACATTCAAGAAGAAAAGCTAATCGTGTTCTTAATGACAAACGGCAACATCACAGTACCATGCCACCGAAATTTTTGTAGTGATATGAGTAAGCCTGTATGACTTCTGACACTGTACTCACATGCATTTATTGATCCCATAAGCATAACAAACGCCAAACTAATTGACATTCACACCCTCTTGTTGCGCGAGTTTGGGGAGAGGCAGAACATACTGTAGTAGTCGCAGTGCGAGTGTATTAAGCAAACCATTAATAGGCTACTATTAGCAATTAGACAACAGGCTGGTGTTACAAAAAAAAAACTTGCTTAATGATTTCCCAAAAGTGAATTGAATAAAAAATCCCATAAAAGTGTAACACTTAGTATGTAGAATGAGGGGAACCCCATTTTGCAAGATTTTTTTTTTTAATTCACATATGACACCAGTTACCTAAGCATCGTCTTTTCACAAAATATTGCATCTGTAATGACAATAGTTTTTCACATTTTCCCAAATTTTTTTAGTGGATATAACTTAGTTTGCACGCTTGCTCTCTTTATTCATTATAACTTTCTTATTCAACATGTTATCCCTAATTGTAGCGTATAGTTATATATATCATATCAAAAACCAAAACTGGTAAAAGGGGCCGCCAAGTTCCGAATGGTTCGGCCCTTGAAAGGAGTGATATCAACACACCAAAACATTCGCCAAGTTAATCGCACCGCTTAATAATTCGAAGGTTAAATGAAAACTAGAACATTGCTACTTTCGGTAGCAATGTTCAAGTTTTCATTTAACGTCCAAAGTATTATTCGGTGCGATTAAGTTAAGAATGTTTTGGTGTGTTGATATCACTCCTTTCAAGGGCCGAACCATTCGGAACTTGGCGGCCCCTTTTACCAGTTTTGGTTTTTGATATGATATCACTCCTTTTTTTAATTGTGTATTGACTCAAGTCCACTACCGTGCAGATGTGTAATAAAGTGCCACGTCAACAAGAAATTGGTTTTCAACAATTTGCTACTACCTTTTGCCTATAGGCCGAACCATTCTCAACTTAGTGACCTATTTATTGGCTTTTGGTTTGGTTTTAATTTTGTTGTAATTTGTTGTATTTAGTTAGTTTTGGTGTGTTGATATCACTCCTTGGAAGGGCCGGACCACTCTCAACTTGGTGGCGTCCTTACCAGCTTTTGGCTTTGTTTGTTTTGCTTGGTTTTTACACTTGGTTTATTTTTCGTGAATTGGACGTGAATACAATTTCTTTACAACGTTGTTTAGATTTATTGTGATACACTAGTGTGTGTCTAGGCACGTACGTCAGTATACACGTTTCCATTGTCGGAACTGGCCGTCCAATGAGAGACGATGCCGACATACTAGCAATGGTTATAACAATATTTTCGTAATTACGCGCCCTCCCACGCCATCCATGTTACGCCCCCAGGCTTCAAACCATAAAACGTACGCAGTTCGTATTGTAGTGCACCCATTCGTCCAATTTCATAGCTGGAAGCCTTTCCGTTATCTCGGATTCGATGATTAATCACCCTATGGGATTTAACATGGGGATGAGCGGACAGCTAGGTAGTAACACATTTTCAACGTTATTGAGGGGCATATTTTGCATTGAAAGTAGCATTGCTGGCATTCAAACACGAGTTAAAATTTGTCAGGTGGGTCATTGCTCTCGATTTCAAAACAATTTAAGCTTTAGTACCGCATTATTATTTTTCCCCAAGTACCTGAAATGTGCCCAACTATGCTTCAAGATATAAGACACTGACGCAATGGCGTCGCGCTACAATGGTTTACAACCTCGACAATTGATGTGATGTGATGTTTGTTGTGATTTTTGTTGCCTAACTTGGCGCGACACACTAGCGTGCGTCTAGATTTTTAAAACACTATTCCAAAATCTTATCTTATTTCTATTCTATCATTATACAGCTTTTGCAAATTCACTGAAAAATTCCTAAGGACATAAAATGCAAAATACATAAATGAAATTTTAATTTCCTTTATGGTAAGTTCAGGTAGGGGATGGTTGATCGATTTAGAAAAATTTCGTCTTTTCAGTTCATTTTAAAGTCTTTTATTGTACTATAATTTATTAATCTATCAGGCATGTTATTAAAAATGTCATGTATGTACCAATTTTTATTCATTTTTCCATACATGTTATTCCATCTTGGCAGCATGCATTTTGGTGTAATTAAATTTAATCTATGACCTCTATGTTCATATTTATGTTTGTATACGGTTCTTATATTTGAATAATAATTTTTTTGTAATGATTATGTAATTTCTTTGTATATTTTACCTGTTTTGTTTTTCTATTCCCGAATAATACTTTACATGTTTTATTTTGATTTTTTTGTAATGTTTCAAGTAAACCATGCAGTTCAATTTCATATCTTAAAATCCTTTCAATCTATGCTTCATATACGATTTTTTTTCGTATAGTATTTTTCGTATTTTTTCGTATAGTATTTTTTCGTATTTTTTTTTGTATAGTATATTTCTCACTGCATATATTTTAGGCAAAATTCGTCTAATATTTTGCCTTACTAAAAGTATATGTGCTTTAAAATTCCAGTCTGCATCTATTTCCATTCCTCAATACTTTGATGTTTCTTTTAATTCCAATTTTTTACATTCCTTTGTACAGTTTATATTTTTATTATATCCATTTAAACTTTTGCAGTTTCCATAACATTTTATAATTGAGGTTTCTTTTTTGGGGGGGGCACTGTGACATTAATTTGTACTGTTTTTTCTTACTAATGAATAGTTTATTTTCAATAAACCAGCTATTTAATTGGTTAAAATTACCTTGCAATTTTTTGTATCATTTCTTCATAGTTATAATGTATTGAAATCATAATAGTATTATCACCTAAAACAGACTTGCTTTTTCAATATTTTCCGAAACCTCATTTGTGTAGTTTAAGAAAAGCAATGATCCCAATGCGTATCCCCGTGGAACTCCAAATTTTAATTTTTTTCAAATAGATACTTTCTTCATTTAACTTTACTAACATTTTCCTATTACTTAAGTAGCTTTTAATAATATTTTAGAATTTTTCGCTGAATCATATTTTCTCACTTTTTAAAAAAAGAATTTTAGAATCAAAAGCATCAATAGATTTCTGTAAATCCACTCGAACTGTACCCACATATTTTCCGTCTTTTAATGCCTTAAATATTATTTCGTTTATTTTTACTAATAACTCAACTCATAAGTTCCCTTGTTCCTTGTGTATCCATATAGGACATTTGTTGATTTTTTTGATTTTTTCAAGAAATTATTCGATTTTATTAGCAAAAAAATGTTCTATTATTTTGTCTATTGTTGATAAAAGCATGTTTGGTCTTGTTTTTTTGTCTTTTTTTGTATATCGGTCTTATTACCTGTATTTTTTTAAACAATTACGGCTACATTTCTTTATCAATCATTTTATTTATTAATTTAGAAATTGTTTTTGCTGTATTTTTTTTTGTCGTTTCTACGTGTTCAGTTTGTATTTCGTCAAACTCTGCTGCTTTTGTATTTTTATTTCATTAATTACGTCCTTTTCATTAGTATAATCAATATATTTAGTTTTTTCTAACTTTTTATTTAAATCTTCTTTTAAGTCATTCATTAGTTTAATTTTTTTTATGGTAACTTCCTTTTTTATAACTATTATTTTTTTCCCTTGTAGCTATCTATGATTATATTACCTGATTTCAGAAGATTCCAAAATAGCAGTATAACCTGGTTGATTTTGGTTTCTATTGCCTATATGAAAATATACATTACCTACCCTAAAAACATTCTCCTTCTCATAATGCTGTTTGACCTTGAGATTAATTCAATTACCTTCTGCTTCGCTACCCACCGCGCATCTCCTCTGCGCAGCCTCTGGCTATATAAGCCAATTTGACAGAGCCGTCCGCTTCATCTTTTTGATATTCTATAGTGCCCTGATGGCGACAGGAGGGAAGGAGGGCGGGAAGAAGGCCAAAATCAATCACGTAATACTGGTATTTTGGAGTTTCACTGTCCTATGAAAATATCCATTACCTATTTTAAAAGCATTCTACTGACTTTGTCAAAGGCGGTGGGCGCCATCCTGACAAAGCCCCCTAGGGTAGGGAGCGATTCCCAAAAAGATAAACTTCGCAACAATCAACAGCCCAGAGCTAGGCCGGATCGATTTGCTTAAGGGGTTGCTTATGGAGATTCGGAGCGGTGTTTAAAGCTATCTCCCGCAGAAGAAGAGTCGAAGTAAAAACTGGACGGGTGAACCAGTTCATAGAGTGGTATGTCGCAAAACAGGCCTTTTGAAAAACCTGTTTGATAAGGCAGGCCAAGTGTTTAGTGTCGGTTGGAGGCGTATTGGTGGATAGCCATTCAGAAAGCAAATTGGCCACCGTATTAAGTACGTGGGCCTGGGAGGCTGCACGAAGGCCCAAATGAAGAAACCGGTCGTTGTCATGCAACACAAAAGAAAAGAGAAGGAAAAGGAAAAGAAAGGAAAAGAAAAAAAGGCGTGGAAGGAAAAGAGACGTCCCAAAGTCCATCTTGGATTCAGCAGTAATGAACTCGGATTGTGGGTAAGTATCAAAATTCCTGGGATTACTAGTCCCTTCCCCAGTCGGGCAAAAAAAAGAAGATTTGCAGCCTGGACGAGGCGGTGGTCGTATCAAGCTCTAATGGCAAACCGTTCCCCAGAGGAGTGCTGCCAGTCCAAAAGGTAGTAAGGAGCGTAGTCAATTGCTCGAGAACAGGTGGTTGCTGGGAAGCTGATCCCGTAGACAGAAACGAAAACTAGTACAGCGGCTCCGGCTCTTGCTTGCTACTGTGACGTCCGAAGATGGTTTGAAGAGGAAACAATCCGAGATAATGTTTTCAACAGTCTTTAAAAGCTCAGGCAGAGGGATTTCAGACGGGTCCGGGTCGCCCGTGATAGTTGGTTCAAAATACGCATGAAACGTAGGTTGGGCAGAAAAATACGAATCATGGTCCTCATCATGGATGGAAAGGTGATCTGCCTTATCAGACGGCAATTGAGGTGGCGGATCATGGTCCGGACGCTGGGACAGCCCCAGCTCATCACGAGGCAGAGTTTGGGGCTTTTTTGAAACAAGATGAAACACAGGCAGCAGTGTAGGGATCAGTAACTATGGGCTGTTTCCTTTTGAAGGAATGGAGAAGAGAATGCCTGAGAGCAAGTACCTGCTCTTTGGAAAGCCGTTCCTCCTGACCAGGAACAGAACGAGAGACCGCAGAATGACGAGACGAGCCTGAGGAAAACCCAGTAGACTGATGGGAGGGCAAGCCGTAGCCTGTTTATCAGCGGCCTTTCAAGCCTTAACTTGCAAATTGAGGCGGGCGTAACGTTCTTTGGCCTGAAAGAGATCATCTTGCAGACATTGTAAGTCCAGAATGAACTTGGACGATTGACCAAACGGGACAGGCGACATATTGGCAGTGTCAACGGGTGGAACGGATCCGAAATCAGAAGGGTTGGAGCAAGCGAGCCCCCTCCCACAGGGGATTGGCCCAAATTAACAGGAGACAACTCCGGGTCAGGTGGCGGACGGGGGACAAGGCAGAGGGTGAAGAGAGGTCAGGTCGGGCCTATGGTGGCACACCTTTCTGGCGTGGCATCGTCCCTTTAGTCCGAAATCGAGGAAGTCGTTTTTTCCAAACAGCACAACCGTCGTGAACGGAGGCTAGAGAAGATGAAGCATATACCACTCCATCTTGGATTATATAGCCGGAGGCTGCACAAAGGAGATGCGTGGTGGGTAGCAAAGTGGAAGGTAATTGAATTAATCTCTAGATCAAACAGCATTATGAGAAGGAGAATGCTTTTAAGATAGGTTATGGATTTTTCATGGCACATAGAAATTTTATTAAAATCATTTGCCATCTCCATAGGTTCAGTTTCCTTAAATGTTTCTACAATATCCTTATCAATATATTTTTTCCACTTTACTTCATTTTTAACTTCTCAAATCGTCTTTTTATTTTCATGTAACTTTCCAAACTTTTCCTTATAATAACTTTGTTTATATTTTTTAATTGTTTTTATTTATTTGGTTTTTAAGTGCTAGACATTTTTTAACAACTTCTTTATCTGTATTGGTAGAACTCCTTATTTTATTTCATAACTTGTTTTTATTTTCTATTTCTTGAATTAATTCTTTTGTAATCCATTCTTATCTTTTCTGTTCTGTTTGCTTGTTTTTTTTATTTATTTCATTGATTCTACAAATATTATCTATCTGTGTTATTATTTGCTTATACCCTTCACCAGTTCCATTACAGTGCCTAACATTCTCCAATTTATTTCCTTCAATTCTTTAATTATATTTCCATGGTTTGTTTCATTTTAATTCTGTCGATGTTCTTCGTTTATGTCATCTTTTTCCTAGCAATTTTTTTTTATTTCCCAAAACCAACACATAGTAAAATAATGACAAATACCAACTATAATGTCAAATATCTGACTATTATATAATATAATATATAATATAATATAAATGTTTAACCTGCCACATATAGCTGATTAAGTGACGGAAGGGTAAAACCACTAACACCACCCCTGATTTGTCGAATTAAATCAGGGACGGTGTTAGTGGTTTTACCCTTCCGTCACCTAACCAGCTATGTGTGGCAGGTTAAACATTTATATTATATATTATATTATATAATGGTCAGATATTTGTTTGTTAATACTCCACCTCTTGCAGTGCCCTTAGTATTTTTTAATATGTGATCAATACATAATTGTTGCAAGCAATATTTCTTAATTTTACAAACTATTTCTTCTCTTGTTGGTGAAATTATTTTTGCCTCAAAACCTAATTTTGCTAATGTGTTTTCATAACTATTATATATTGTTCAAACTTTTCCTCAAGATAATTTTTTTCTGGTTGCCGGCACGAAAATATCTACTACCTGTAAATTCATTGCATTCAGTTCCTGGTTACTGTTTACCCAGCAGGATTGAAACTTTAAATCCGCCCAGCTACTCAACCCACCTGCGCATGTACGAGCACAGACCCTTCTGAAATGGAGTTATCGCGATAGCCAGCCATCTCTTTTCCTCCAGCCATCGTTAAATCAACATGCTCACTGTTCTGCTCCTTCACCAATGACCTTCGCCGAAAGACCTTCACAAAACAACCTATGCCAAAAGACCTTCGCCAAAAGTTGTAGTCAAGACCTTCGCCGAAGGCTTGAACTCCCGTGGATCCTTCCTTCAACCGTGACTAGACTCCTCACCTTTGGCATATTAGCTCACTGTGTGACCCTAAGGCCTCTAAGCCATAGCCCCATGTCTTCTGGCAAGCCATCCTCTTGCCGATCCTAAAGTCGGGATGTAGTGTGGTGTCGTCACTTGTGCGCGCCACACTTTAGCAACACTTAGCACAACAATTGTTAACCCTAACCAAGTACTAACTCATGATAGCCTACAGGTGTGTCATAATTTTACTGACAATACTAATGCATTGATATTACCATACACATGTGACGCCGCCTAGTCACATAACGTTCTGTTAAAGTTATTTAAACGCATGCTTAATGAATAAACATGTCTACACCCTTGCTTGTTACTGAAGTGTTCAGTCGTTACTCTTGCTGGGGGAATCCACATTAGTCTTTCAAGCCCTTAAGACAACACATTTATGGTATATATTGTTCAGGCATGTCTTTTATCAAATTAAATTATCTTTCCAACAATAGGTCGCACGATAAGATTCATCTATTAGTTACGGAGATAATAGAGATTTAGTACATCGCGTGGTGGCCATTTTGATGACGGCTATACGTCATTACGTCATCACGGCTATACGTCGTCACTTCCGGGAGTGTCTCCCGGCGGATTTGGAAACTGCGACATGTGAGCAGCTTCCATGTGCAATATGCAGCTTGTTGCCGGAACTGAAATGTTTTTGCACTAACAGCATGCACTATACAGTATCCTTGCCAGGATTTGTTAACGAAGTAAACGAAAAATATAGAGCAGTTTGAACGTACATTAAGTTAGGCATACACAAGGAACTAGCTCGTACCCAAAGCTGCTCGTGTTTTACTACAAATAGCCTACAGTAAGGAGAGAACTGGCTAATGGCTTAACGTAAACACTACTGGTCGATTCTTGTTGTTTTAAATATTACAAATGCAGACGTAGAAATATTATTGAGACCCCTTTCTGTTGTCAATATATTTTCTTTACGCAATTTAGTGTTTAGCATTTAAATTTTGTCGTGTGTTTGCGTAGTGTAATTTAATTTAACTGGTAAGTGGGTATTCTTTGGTATTGCATTTTAAATATCAATAAATCATCTCCAACAGCTTTTGCACTTGCTTCTTTGTTGACCATTGCACCAATCCAGTGTTGCCGCACGTACTGAAAACTTCGAGGATTCCAAGAAAACAAAATCTATCAACATTCGTTGACGTCACTTATTGTTGTGTGATTGTTGCTGATTGTAGCAAACGGTCATTTTTCGTAAGATTTGGGGCATTTAGGACCTAAACTTGAATTTAAGAATACGCCTTACAGAAATTCGGAGAAATTTCCTTTCTTCCAAACCCTTTCTCTAATTTTTGACACCACTATTTCAAGAATAGAAATGCACACATATGAATAAACAAATAAATACATAAATAAATAAAATATATAAACACACTGAACGATTTCAATGTTAGACTAGCCACATCGCTCACTTCGCTCGCTCCGTTGGTGTCGTCTCGCTTCGCTCGCGGAGCTTCCTTATCGCTACACCTCTTTAAATAAGGTTTGAATACCTATTTTGTCACTATTCGTCTGTAAGTGTCTTCCCGTACTTTTAATGCCAATATTCTGCATGTATCCCGGTGACCGGCTTATTACACCCAAAAGATCGGAATGTAGTGTGCACTTTTCATAATGATTCAGCTCATAAACGAAGTATTTGGCTTATGAATTGTGGCTGTTCTGTATAAATGTCATCCCAAAATTATATTGTTAGGATACTATATCTACCTGTTGGATCTTTGTGGGGGTCAATGACTTGTTATCCGACGTATCAAGTCGTCCATTTTCACTACTAAATAAATTGTTAGTCTCCTACTTACTACATGTATTTAGGAACAGCCCCCGTTTCCCATGATTTTGCTTCGCTCACTTAATCAGCGCAAACCCCTCCTGAATAAATATGACTGAATTAATATATAACTTGAGCCTGCTGCATTCTTTCTCTATATTTGTAATCCACTTGTTTGTTTACTTCACATTTTTCACTGTTACTTTCGCCTACTTGTTTGTTTCTTTTTAAGACAATATTATTTCTTTTAATTCAAATAAATTGAGCTGCATAAGCTGCAAAGTATAAGCAATACCAAAGCCGGCCACCATTAACCGTTTGTAATTCGTTTGTAATTTGTGTTAGTACTAGATTTTACATCGGTTTTCTTGTTTCACTCATTTTGAGAATTTTGTTTTGTCTTGCATCCTCAAGTGAAAACGCAATGATTTTCATGTAAGTCAGGCCCACGCAAAGCACTAACCCGTACCCAAAGTTGGTCGTGCTTTGCCACACCTACAGCAAACACCTTGCCAGAATTTATTAACGTGGTAAACCAACCATATAGTACAGTTTGAACGTAACTTATAACCAAAGCTGCTCGTGTTTTACTACAAATAAAGAGAGATACGACTAAGGGCTAAAGTAAACACTATTGATCGATTCTTGCTGTTTTAAATATTACAAATGCGGATGCGGACGTAGAAATATTATCGTGACCTCTTCGTTGTCAATGTATTTTCTTTACGTAATTTAGTATTTAGCATATGCATTTTATCGCGTGTTTGCGTAATGTAATTTAACTGCTAAACGGGTATTCCGTAGTATTGCATTTTAAGTATCCATCAATCAACTCAGCCTTTCCATCCGCTCACTGCACGTGCTTTATTCTTGACCGTTACCCCCAATCCATTGTTGCCGCACAATCATTGACGTCAGGTATTGTGTGATTGTTGTATTGGGGCATTTAGGTGCTGCTGACATAGGGCCTTTGGGCTTCGTCGTGCAGATGACCGGGTGCGGTTAACGCTCGCTAAAACTCTTTGATCCTTTTAGCACCTAAATTTGAATTTTGGAATAAGCCTAACAGAAATTCCTTTCTTCCAAAATATTTCTCCAATTTTTAACGTCACTATTTCAAGAGGAGTGGAAGGGCACACATATAAATAAATCATCACACTGAATGATGTTAATGATGATGGTATAATAATAACAATTTTGTGACGATAGCAACACGTGTGGCAAGGACCCTAAGATCGCTACCAGCCAGCCTCAATTAAAAACAAAAGACAATCACGTATAAAGATAGAGATTGGCCAAGAAGGTGAGGGGATTAGGTATTGAGACAATAATGCCTTACCACCAAAGTTAGACCTGCCAGGGACTCTAAGATCCCCGATGGCATCGCCAAACGTGTTAGACACGGAAGGTGTAGGATCGACCCAAGTAAAAAAATAAAACGCACATGAACAAATAAGACGGTTAAAAACCATCGTTATGTAAAACAAAGTATGGTCATGATAAGTACTAGAAACAAAAGCATCCCCAAAATGGGAATTGTCACCACCTTATCCAAATTTCCTTTTCCATTCAATATCTCCATTCGGGTTAAAAAATAAAATAAAAATCAGTCCAGTATAGTGTGTACGTAACTCAACTTTTGGGGCCTAGGACTAACTATAATAGAGGGCCCACCCCATTCGTCCCCATCCCCTACTAAAATCGAAAAAAATTACAGTATGTTGTAATATTCGCAGGCCACAATATTGTGCTTAACGCGTTGGTTCAGTTATTAACCCTTTCGTCATGGTGGGTTCCTCAAATAACCACAACTATTGGACGGACCAAGAAGTAAATCCACACACGCGCCACAAGCTTTGTGACGCGGCCCCAGGGATCCTGTGCAAAGCGAGTAACAACAGCCCAGTGGTCAGCGTCCTTGTCTTCAAACCAAGTAAATGCCAGTTCGAATCCCGTGACTGACCTAACTATTAAAAAAGTCACCAGAAATAATTCATGCACTAAAGGATTAATCCGAGATGCTTACATTTGAAGGCTTCTCTGCCTGAAAGGCCAACAGGCTTGCATGGCAATGATCCTGCTCAATGGTCGTCGACGTGGATTGGAGTTGTTGTTTGTAGGGAGTTTTAAAAAATGCACAGTACGCACAAATCAAATACATTACTCGCAGTAATCATCATGACTCATAATTTGGAGGAAAACTGATTCAGAACGTGCAGGCCCATTGAGTGATCGGGAATAGGTACCGTGGTTCCAACTAACCTCTCCGTTGTGGGGGCATTGTATGCAAGATGATGTAGGTTATACAATCATGTAAGATTACCTCTAGTCATGATCTAACCCTCCCATATATTTGAAGATATTAAAGTAAAAACCAACAGTTTTACTCAAAACTAAAACACAAACTAGACTTTACTCACAGTTTGGTTATCTGCATACGCTACAATTTCCCCTGCTTCGGCGCAGCAATTGCCCCACCGTTTATTTTGTACCTGTAATAAAACCATAGCAAAAAAAAAATGTTAAAACCGTTGTGAAGAGAATTGTTGGTGAAAACTGGACATTTTGAGATAAATGAAAATTATTCCTAATCGGAATTTTGTTTGTTTGTGTATATTTTCAATTGATTAATCCAGACAGTGGTGGTTGCATAAATTTTCGACACATACGATTTAAGACCAAAACAGACTGGCTACCTCCGGTCGCCATGCGAAGCGGAAGACTGCACCAAACACGTCAAAATACGGCGATAAATACATACTATCAAATTCGCTTCGCATACAATTATTTTGTTTCTGGTTAGGACTTTCGATGTATGTCCCCGGCCGATTTCCCACTGTATGGCAGTTGTACAGCAGTGGACATGGAAGTTTCAATGTAATGAATAAGTGTACCAAGCATACCAAGCAAGGTGGGCACAAATAATCAGTTGGGTGGTTGTAAATGAACAGCACGAGGGCTGATCCTTTTTATTCACAAAGGTGGTGTCATACTAACATGGTTATTTCAGAACAGTAGGTGGAACATGAAGCACGACTTGTACAGTGGTTAATGTTAGGAACTAACTACTGAGTGGTTAGCTTAACACACGTATACTACACTCACCTCCCCCCACGCAAAGAAGGAATGCCCACTTATTCTGAGCACAAACTATGTGCACGTTAATAATCCACATTAATTCGGAACCGATTCATAGGATTTTCAGGCAATCAAAGCTAGTGGTGAAAACTGAATTGTACAACACATAAGTTTGGATGGCCACTTGCTGTGTGCACAAGTAGCAAGCAGCAAAGTGGCTATCCTAACTCTTGTGTACTGCATACCTATCTTTGATTGCCTGTAAAATCCTATGATTCTGCTCCGAATTTAATTCTGATTTCCGCTTTGCCATTAGTTACGGTTCTCTACAATTTTGTAATTTGCACTACTGTTATAGGACATGTAATTCAAGAGTTATCATTGTGATGACCTTGAGGGGCCATTCGAAGGTCATTCAGGCTAACATCATCACACGTTTCCCCAGTCACAGTTTGTGTATGTGCATTTTAGTGGTCCTCCTGTAAGTAGATTTGGAATGACAGAAGGGTTGTCCAGACTTTTGGCGCACCCTGTGTGTATAATATCCCCCCCCCCCCGCCCAAAGAAGTTTAAAGACACCCAAGTTAAAGCCATATTAATAATTCATTGATAGCAGTCACTGTAGTTGTTATTCTGTATAGAAAAATACAGTACTACAGGGTGGCGTTCAAAAGCTCATGATGAAATTCCCTGATTTTTCCACGTTTTCCATATCGGTACTAACAATTTTCCCTGATTTTTTTGGGTCGAAGAGGACGGTGCAGTACAGGAATAAACAAATGTTTTTTTTTCACATTTCACTCAAATCACGATAACTATTATACCGCACTGCTACTATACATCGCATTGCTTTGTTAATCGAAAATTGCACTGCTCTAACTGGTATTGACAAAGAGTAAGAAAAGGCCACCATCTGAACAAAATTAAAAACTCACTTAACACGTAACGTCCCACATTATTTAGGCCTAAGGAGTTTTCGCTTTACCAGAAATGAAACAAAAGGAAATGAAGTTTTAACTGAAATAAAGTGAAGATTTTATAAGTAAAAAATTAAATCCGAATGACCTATTCTTTGTAGGTGAAAGATTTTCCGGAAAATGTTCAAATTCCCTGATTTTTTTGTAAATATATTCCAAATTCCTTGATTTTTCCCTGAATTTTCCCAGTTTTCCAGGTTTTTAATGTAGAACGCCACCCTGTACTATAATAGTGTGAACGAGATGGAATCAAACCCACTGAAACCATGATGTCATAATTCAAAATCGAAATGATATATCTGCAAAATCCGCTCCCAAGACCAAACTAATCTAAGGATCAGTTAAAGATTAAGGCTTTGCTATTGCACCCTAAACAATGCACGTTTAGATGGGGAACCCCCGGACAGTCTGGAAAGCTAACACCTCCAGACGAACGGACAGTTTGTTGATCTGGTACAACAGTAGTCATGGAGTTGAAGAAAAACAGGCCGTTTTGAACAGTACCTCCAGTAAACCCATGCATTCTGTCATGTTTATCAAACTCCAATTTGAGTATTATTTTTTGTAGGTTTTTTTTTAATGGTGGTGTAGCTATAGTTTTTAATAGCCTACTGACTGAAAAAAATTACCAGATACATGAACCAACAGTCGGGTCTTTTGGGTTCAAAACAGTTTGGCGAGTTTTTCCATCAAAAGCAATGACAAGCATCGGCCCCACTCCTGCCCTGAATTTATTTTTCATATTGGCGAAAAAATTAACGCTATTGCTATATTAAAAAAAGGGGCCAATTTTGAATATGACAATAACGCTGATTTTTTTTCGTAAATAGCATTTTTTTTTTGGGGGGGGGAGGGGGGAAAGAAGTATGACAAAAAATTTTATGAGGAACACAAAATTCTACACAATAAGGTCGGGGAAAAAAGTTTGGTTATCTGGGCATCACAAGTGTGAGAACGTTTCTTTAGCCAGAAAACAATATGTATGGCATATAAACACGTCAAGAATTAAGTTGAACAATTTTTCTTTAACCGGAAAATAAAAAACGTATAAAGTGCGTAGGCGTACATGCACATATCATAATCCGATAATTATTAGGGGCACGATGCTTAATTTTTGTACTAACCGACGCTACACTTCATTCTAACACCATTTTGCATTATAAAACCCCGGGGAAATGTGTATACAGTACTAAAAAAAAATTAAATAATAAAAAGCTCTATCGTAAACGATAAAGAACAGCAGGCGGTTCCACCCATATCTCAGGGAAGAACGGTAGCCAGAAAACCCGATTTGCACATCACTAAAAGTTTACGGAATTTTTTTCTGAATTATTGTTCCAAAATTATGCTATTCACTCAAATTGCCTAACCTACCTAACCTAGTCTAACTAATCTAAACTAACTGACAATAGCAACAAGAGCACACAAAACTCACAATAATAAAACATCGAAAAGGAATCGTTTGTTGTAGTACAATTCAGGTTTTCAATCTACCCACCGTCCGGTCAACGATCTCACTCTGCGCACAGCGATAGCCGCACAAGCGATTCAAAAAGAAGTAAATGCTATCGCCCGCACAGCGAAAGCATTTACGTCTTTTTCAATCATTTTTTGACAAGTTTATACATGTTCCCCTCGGATTTGTGATGCGAAATGGTACTAGGGTGAAGAGTAAATTCAGTTAGTAAAAAAATTAAGTGATTTTACTGGCAGGTAGCGCCAGTAAAAACTAACCGATGCTTTATTTACGTTGTACTTACATAGGGCGAAAATAGAGAGATTGACTCGCACGATTTTTGTTCATGCATAAGGTAGGTAGTTTTGTTAATTTTTACAAAACAATAAGCCTTTATATATAGTAT
This sequence comes from Lithobius niger, assembly GCA_023313725.1. Classification (NCBI taxonomy): domain Eukaryota; kingdom Metazoa; phylum Arthropoda; class Chilopoda; order Lithobiomorpha; family Lithobiidae; genus Lithobius; species Lithobius niger. The sequence continues at coordinate 28,162 of JAHWFP010034519.1, read as the reverse complement.
ATATAAACTGAACTTAAAGTGACATTAAAAATAAATTCATGAGGTGTATGACATTTAATAACAAATTACCAGACGGATATTTACCAAAGTCGGGGGGTTTTCGGTGTAAATAATCTGCCAATTTTACTGTCAACACTGTCATAAACTAGTGCCTAACCCATGATTAAAATCAATAATTATAAGAAACACACACGCAAAAAATGCGGCAGTTGCCAATTTGATAGTGTACTTCGTGACCTACTATTGGCGTGAGAAATCCGTTAAAATAAGATGGCTAATTTCGAAACAAACATTTTAAATTAACAACATATTTAGACTCTGAACGGTGTATTTGCCTACATACCACTCAACTGAACCGATTATTTATACCAGCTTGTAATAATTTGTAGAAAACTCGGCACTTTTACTTTCAGTATACCACTTAGTGCTACCTGGAAACCTTGCTACAAAAGTCCCTAATTTGAAGGTTTACTAAGTAGAGAATCCGAAAACCTTATTCTAAAACCTTATTTTAAGATTTTGTCTTACCCTAAAACTTATATTAAGCCTTGTTTAAGTATAAAATAGATAAAATAAAATTTCTTCGTACCTGCTCTTACAGTTAAACCGACCCGTGCGAAAATTTTTATGCAAATGACAAATGCACCTGTGGAAACTGATTTTATAGGGGTCGATTAGCCAGCTAAAAGTTAAACCCAGTCTAGACAGTTTTAAAATTTTAAAACCAACTTTACTTTTTGGTTAAGTAGGTCACCCAGACCGTATGTAAAGTAGGATTTCTGTGGTTTAAACCAGTGCTTCCCTGCATGGCCGAGGGAACACATCCGCTTTCCCTAGCTAAGTTGAGCTAAGCACTCAATTTAGTCAGGAAAGCAACTATAGGTTTTTCTTTTAAACTAGCACAAGCGCTTCCGCAGCTAAATTGAGCTAAGTAGTACTTAATTTTAGTCTGTAAGCCAAGTAGGGGCTTTATTAACACAAGCATTTTCCTAGCTAAATGAGCTAACTAAGTGCTCAGTTTTAGTCAGGAAAGCATAGGATTTTCTTTTTAACTAACGCAAGTGCTTTTCTAGTTTATCAAGGGGTAAGTGCTGTCATTTAAGTTGGCATTTATAACAAGTTATTACTTTTATGGTAGTTTTTAGTATTTTTCAAAGTAATGATAATAATTTGTGCTTATTTTGGGTATGAAAATACAATTTGTCTCTTATAAATGTATTTTAATTTGCAACTGTATAAAGTACTGTGGTGGACTTTTTTTGGGGAGAGGTGTGTGGTTTAGAGCCAACCTTATTTACAATGAAGTGGTCGTGGTTGGCACTGAACAGTACAGAGGTGTAAAACAAAAAAAAAACTCAAATCTATAGACTATAATTAAATTAAGTAATTTTTGAGGAAGAGGAGGAAGAGGGGGTATGGTTTGGTGCCAACCTTATTTACAATGAAGTGGTGGTGGTTGACACTGAACAAACAGTACAGAGATAAAAAAACAAAAAAGCTCAAATCTAGACTATAATTAAATTAAAACATTTTTGAGGGGGGGGGGTTAATGATGTGGCAGCAGCAAGCCTATTAGTGCCAACCCATTAGTAAAAATTCTTCAGAGCACCGTGGCAGAAACGGCGCGACGTACATCGCAGACAGTGGAAGACCGCTGCAGACAAATTTTGGCCAAATTTCTGCTGTTTCGTCAATTTTTGACTGATTTTGACATTCCAATACACCATTTTAATGGTCTCGATGAGCCCTTTCCATTGGTGGAATGGACAATTCAATAGGGTAAAGCAATGAAAACTTATTCAATTAAAACCAATAAATATGAGGATAACTGTAGGATAAAAACAGATTGTTAGCTGCAGACAATTTTTTTCCGACAATTGGTGTCACAGACAGTGGCAGAAAGTTCTGCTTCTAGGCTTCAGAGTATGTTTTAGGGACAGGTTATTATTCTTCGTGCTAAATAAGGATTTGAAGTTTAGGCTACACAAGGTTTGCTTTTTTAATGTTTAAAAAATTAGACTCTTTGGCATTTCTTCGTTCATTTTAATAAAAACAAATTAGCAGCAAATTTTGCAGTTCTTAGCATTTCTCAGAGAGTTTCATTTTTTTAAGCGCGCTCCGTTAACAGTTTTTAGGGCAGCTTTAGTATTTCTTTGTATTTACATATTCGGCAATACGAGGCGAAAAATACCGCCCTGAGACTACAGTATCTGGGTGCAAAGATACGCAAAAAACTTTAATCCAGGACACAGCGTCTAACCTACACAATGGGTGTCTAGGTGGGGTAATACTCATCTGGCTCGTTGTGGGCTAGGACCGTCCATAAAGGGTGTTGGAATTTTCTTGAGGGGGGGCCTCGTGTCACCCACAAAACCATGACTGAAGGTAATGCAAGTACATGTGCTTTTGATGGCATCTCGAGAGCGAGTTAACCAGCGAGTATTGCAGTTTTTCGTAATTTACACTGAATAGAAAGAGTTGCTTTGGATTTCAGTTAACTGAAATTTTTAATGGAATCAGATACTCTGACATTTAAGTCCAAAAGGTTATGTAAATAGGTTTGCATCTCTATTTATTTAACTCTTGTCTAAGCCTTCTGTTTTCCATCTATTTCCTGGGTTGGAGAGGGGGATTCGGACGAAAAAAGTCCAATAGATGCATAATAATCTAAAATTTAAACTAAGATAGTTAGACGTTTGGTGCCATAGGGAAAGTTTCTTAGGATTACTCCTGAAATGCAACAAAATATTTTCAGGTTTTTTGCTCAAGTCTTACAGGGCTATTCACTTTTTTTTGTCTAAGCCAGTACGACTGTGGTTAAACTAAAGCATTAGACAGATGATGTCTAAGAGAAAGTTTAAATTCACTATCTTGTAATATTAAGGATGGGTTGTGTTATAATAATAATAATAAGTTCGTTGCAAACGCAACCGGAATGGCAAGGACCTGGTGGTCACTAACTGCCATCCGAAGTTAAAACAAACAAAAAATTAAAATTACAGAAGTTTAGGACTTCAAAAGTTTAAAACGAAGACAATGGCCTCGCTACAGAGGAAGGGTAGGTGGTATTGGGTTGGGGTCACGAATGCCTTACCACCAAGGTTAGACCTAGCAGGGACACAATGGTCCCCGATGGCATCGCCAAACGTGAGGGACAAGTGAGGGGAAAAGCTGCTTCATTGTCAATGTTTCTTAAAAATAAAAATAAAAATAAAATGCATCGCAGTTTAAAGCTTGGCCTAAACCAATTGCCAATCATTAATAATATAAAAAAAATATATAATAAAAAAAAAGGTTAAAAACCAAGTTGAAGGTGAAAGGAAAACAGACATGGCAAATGATACTCCTTACGCCAGTCCACGAATTAAAAAAAAAATAATGGTTTAATTTAACACAATAAATGGCTGGTGGCAGCTAAAGAATACAGTGTTCAGACCTCTTTAGGAACGAAGTCAAGTCAGAAAGACCCAAATTACGCTTGAAGGCTGCAACAGATGGTGAAGAGACAGTTTGCTCAGTCAGGGAATTCCAAGCTTTAACAACCCTGACAGAGAAAAAGTTTTTTCGGCAATCTAGCCTAGATCGAGGGACTACCAATTTAGAGATATGTCCCCGGGTACAGGTTACAGTACTTAAGTCGAAAAAAGGCAAGTCAACCGACAGAAAACCATTCTGAATTTTGAAGGTAAGTATGAGGTCAGCCTTAAGACGTCGTAGCTCCAAAGATGCTAAATTAGGTTTATTTAGGCGGGCATTGTATGGCAAATGTCGTATGCCAGTAAGAGATTTTGTGAAGCGACGCTGAGTGGATTCGATATGATCGATATCTTGCATGAGATAAGGGCACCAGACAGGAGTAGCATATTCCAGTAAGGGGTGAACAAAGACCTTATATGCCCACAGCTTAGTGTTTACACAACCCGAGGTAAATGCTCGCTGAACAACAGCAAGACGTCGATTAGCGTTTGACACGATGTGACCACAGTGGCTGGTGGATTTAAGACTGGCATCAAACCAAATTCCTCAGAGAAAACTCCTGGCAGTGGGGCCCCATCCAACACATAAGTGCACACTGGATTACCATTCCCGATATAGAAACTTTTACATTTTGTGGTAGAGATTGGTAATTGCCAGTCAATGGACCAACAACAAACATGACTGATCCCCGCCTGAATACATTCATTATCATGTGAATCAGTGATCACACTGTGAAGCTTGAGATCATCTGCAAATTTTAGCTGTTCCGTGTTACGAATATTACAAGATAGATCATTTAGAAAAACGACGAAAAGAAAAGGACCGAGCACAGAACCCTGTGGGACCCCACTAACAATATCCAAACTTGAAGAGAAAGAAGTACCGAGGATAACATGTTGTGTGCAACCAGTAACAAAGGCACCAATCTAGGCAAGAAGTTTTCCATCAAAACCCAACATTTTAAGTTTAAAAAGAAGTTTGCTATGAACTACAGATTCAAAAGCTTTTCGAAAATCAAAAAGAATTTCATCAGTAGGCAATCCTATATCTGTAGCTTCAGTCCACCTGTCCAATGCCAACAGAAGTTGGTGACTTGAGGATCGCCCTGGCATAAAACCAAACTGGTCATCACCAATTAGATGATGAGTGTTGGTGTATTTAAGCATCTGAACGCGAATGATTTTTCCCATGACTTTACATGGGGAGCATGTAAGGACGATGGTCTGTAATTCTGCGAATCAGCAGCATTCCTTCCTTTAAAAATTGGAACCACATTTGCTGTGGACCAAACACTGGGGATTTTCCCGAGTCAAAGGACAATGCAAAAATGAAGGCCAAGGGGGTGCAAATTTGGTAACGAATTTCTTTGTAAAAATAAGCAGAGAAACCCTCTGGTCCCACAGAGTAACTCTGTTTGAGCTCAGTAAGAGCTGAAAGCACAATTGATGGGGTGAAATATACAGTAGTGCAAAGTTCTCTGCCAAGTTCACAATCCAAATTTGTTGAAGGTTTGATGTTATTATCAATAATGCTATTGGCTGCAAAAGTAGTATTAAACAAATCTGCTTTGGCCACAGGATCTGTAATATAATCAGTGCCAACCAAGGTTAGGCCAAGGTTAGGCTTACCAGGACCACAAAGTTTAGTTTAGTTTCATTTTTATTAACCCAATCCTAAATTTAGATAAGCCACTGTTTTCTCACAGCCATTTATGATTTTTCTTTGCTGCATTTCTGATAAAATTTCAACAATCTCATTTCTATGCAAGTCGTGGCCTGCCAGAGTGGACTTATACAAAAGCCTGAGTCTCTTTATCAAGTCGTTAGGATCATCGTACTATTTATAATCGATTTGCTACCCGCTTTTTTAACCATGCCTGTCCCTTGTTTCTTGAGGAGGTCTTCCCAAATAGGAGCGATAATAGACCTGTACTTGGTGCTACGATTAGATTTGGGTTTACGAGTATTTGGGTTGTTGTTGTGATAAATAGCGTTAGTATTTTTTTAATATGGCCACGTAAGCTGCTCTAACTTCCGGCGCGAGGGTAGTTTCTTTCAAATCTTTGAAAACTAGCTAGTTCCAAAGGCCACGTCTTCCTACGTATAGCTCATTCTTGACCACAACATCATTCTCAAAGATTTTAACCGATTTATTACCAAAGGTCAGCTCACCATTTTTCCTACTGTACCCAAATACTGGGTCAGTGTCTTTGGGATTTTCGAAATATTTTATCAAGAAATATTTAGCAACTTCTCCAATATTCTGGCCAGGTAACAAACTATCGAGGGACCTTAGACTGACTATGTTAAAGAGTTCCGGCGGGGTAGAAATGCGCCTTGCTTGTACAGCAGAACATGTCGGGGAGGAATTTGCATTATAGGAGCGACAGCCAGACTTGAATATTCGGCGAGGCTGTAATCGAGAGAGGTCGGCAATGTTTTCTGACTAGGAGTAATTGCAGGGGACGGTAATAAAGACAGTGATTCGTAGTCATCTTCGTCACTATCTTCTTCTTTTTAAATTTTAATTGGTGTAGTTTGCATGGCTAGAGTGTTTTTAATAGGTTTAGATTGCGGACTAGGGTGTTTTTAATCGGTGTAGTTTGCATGACTGCACCAGGACTGGTCTCGGTTTCAGGGTGGTTACTACCGGTTTAAAAAATTCTTATAGTGATTCTTCTTGCTCTCTCTCAGCCAAACGTTAATTCAAATTTTTTTTAGTTAAATGTCTTTTGAGTTTTACGATTTCTCGTTTCGTCTCCATTCTTTTGTTTAATAGGTAAAAATGAACGTTTATATCGGCCTTCTTTTAACATTTTGTTAATTGATAGAAATTTGTAAGGCTTTTTCCAACAATTTTGATATAACGTTTTAAACTCTGAAAAATTCCATGTCAGGGCCAACATGATTTTCGTAAATGTGTTTCAAATTTAAATCAGCCACCGAAAAAAGGATTATAAAATTTGTATTATCTCTAACCACTTGTATAGGAATTCTCGTGTAAGACTGACTGCAATAAAAAACATTGGCTGTTTCAATGGTATTCTTGTGCAAAGTAGCGCTCTATGTTTTTTGTTTGTCCAACAGATGGTCGTCAAAAAGAATAAGGTTTCTAAATTTTGGGTCCAGTTCTTTGGGCGGAATTAAATCTATTTAAGAACCGTAAAAAAATGTGACATCCCTTCCAATTTTTTCCTCAATTTCGGCAATGTAGACTGCAATGCTTTGTACTTTGGTTGACATAAAGTTTTACTGTAAATAAGTAATCTGTCATATTCCAGCCATCGTTTGTTACAGATGGAATTAAACAGTAAGTCAGTTTTTCTACAATTTGCGGGCCCTATAGTAAGCATCGGATATTGGAAGGTAAGAATGGGTGATTTTTCGGTTCTTTCTTAGGTGCAAACAAGAATTTCATAAAGAAATACATAAACTGCTTATGCAAAAAATCGCAACATTATTATTTTCATAGACGAAAGACAAAGCTCTCTATTGGGTGGTCTCTATAGGCGGGTTCTTATTGTCAGTTAGGTTAGGTTAGGTACTTTTGGGGTTTTGCATTTCATACTGAGGTAGTTAACTGGTTCGGGTTTGGCATTTCATATGGAGCAGTTAATTGGTTTGGTTACGTTAATGATGATTTAACGAGTTTCTGCAATTTGGGATCAATTTGTAGTGCCTTCCGTGAAAATTAAAGGTCTTTTTTTTTCTTTTAATTTCGGGCCATGAGCATAAAGGGAACATGGAAAAAATATGGGCTCTCGTCCGATTTTTTTAATGGACTAAGAATTACCTGCTGAGTAATGTTTTCCTCTTCCATTTTTAGGGCAAACGCACCGTTTGGCCATCATGAAGGTCTAAAGTTAGCACCGCGGCGTGCTGGAAAACATGAAACTGAAACGCTAAAACCCCATCCAATTCATTACCTCAAGTGAAATGCAGAAGCCGGTTCCTAACATAACCGACAATAACAATAAAACCACACGAAACTGACAATAAAAACCCACCTTTCTGAACTGTTTACGGGAAAAAATATCAGCTGAGAACATGGAAAGACAACGACCTCTCGTCCGTCAGCGCAAAGAGTGCGGCTTTCAATAATTTCTGACGGCCAAACGAAGCCTTTGCCCAAAATATTTTATGCGAAAATGTTGTTGAGTTGATCATTTTGCGTCATTCTAGTCCAATGAGAGATCAATCGGTGAGGAGCCATTATTCTTCCCGTAAGCCGCGTAAAATAAATGTGTTCCCATTATTATTTATTTTACTATCGAAAGTGATCGTGGTATGAATTTATAATTCTGCCCTTTTCCCGTTGTCTCACACGTTTCTCAAATTGATTATACTACAACAAACTGTTACACTAAATAATGGATTATACAATAATTACCAGATTAATTATTACCTGAATAGCCATCTTTTTTTTTCAGTGGTTCACCAATAGCCCAACAACAGATAGAATTCCATTTTCCATGCATGTTGTCAAAACCAGAAATAAGCTGGGCCAGTTCCAGTTCAACTTTTTTTTCATACATAAACATGATTGGCAAAAATTTTAAGTCAAGGACCTACAACCATTCATATGCAAACGATTTAGCCATAAACTGTTCAATAACAACGCCTACAATTTGCTGGCACGTCTTCTAATCGAAATCCAGAAAAATAGACTAATATTTCAGTCACTTCCGGCCATACGCTAAAGGTGATAGGCATGTCCCATTCAAATAAACGACTGAAGTGGGACGAAGAATTTAACAATAGGTAACGATGCAAGCCCCTTTTCTCTCCAGCTGTATTTCAATAACTGCTTTATGCATTACATGCATAAGCAGTTAAAAAGTCGTGGTTTTTTATTTCCATCACGTTTTTTATTTACATATTTTTTTAATGCTTACAGAGATACTAAACTCATAAGGTCTTCATTAGAAAACCTGTCGCTGGAGACATCGGGATGAACCACTCCATATTCAACAGTGCACCACAACCTCACGTTACTGGAAGAATCATTGGTAACATATACTCCATTAATTCTCCTGGTAACTTCCGTCAAGTTTAAAGCACTGTAAGATGGTAAGTTAAACCATGGGTTGTCTATTACGTTTTTGGTCAGTTTACCTTTTGTTTTGTGGATATTCTCGTTAACCCAAACTCTAAGACATAGCGGTTTATCGTAGTCGCTTGCCTTTTTGCAAGAGGAGTAACAGGGAGAAGCTGTGTGCATAGAATTAGGATAATTGAACATGGTCAAGGAAACTTGTTTCTGATCTTCAGACTCGATCTCTAGTTTTTTACAGATGCACCGTTTAAGATTTTTCAACAATCTTTGTGTTTCTGGTTTGCTGGGCAAAATCCAGCCTTTATATTTCGATTTTTCGTTTTGTCGTCCCGTACCCTTTAAATAGTTAAACTGTATGGAAGGAGATAAGTAATACTTTAAAACATTGTTAATTTTTGTATCTTTATCATCTTTAACTTTCATCAAGTTTTTTTGCAAGAGATTGAAGAGATTGGTTGCCAGGGTGGTTGAGTAATCTTGAGGTTTATCTATATTCCCTTTTTTAAATAAAAAAATAGAGGGATCAATCTACCGAGTAAATTGATTCAAAGCAATTCATTAAAGACTTAGCTTGTGAGAATAAGAGGTGCAATAATCTGAGAAATAAAAGAAAACACGACTGCCACGGTTGGAACTCGAACCCGTAACAATCGCTTACTAAGTCGAGGATATTAATAGTACGTGGATGTCCTGGGTTCTAGTCCCTGTTGGGACAGTTGTGTTTTCTTTTTCTTTTAGGTTGTTACACCTTGAATTCTCACAAATCTAGTCTTTTAATGCATGTTGTTTTGTTTCATTCCTTACTCTGTAATCGTGTGCTTTTGGAGGGAGATGGGTGGGGGGGGGGGCATTTGTATATTTAAAAAAGATGTCTGTTAATAAGTTTGGACAATCGTTGAAAAGAACGAGAGGAGAAGGGGGTGAAGTGATGTGGGTTGATCCGAGAGGACAGCCCGGGCTAGGGTACATGTTGGCACCCAAAAGCAATTATGATATGCAAAGTAAGCGTTTAACCAAAGTTGGAGCAGCTACAGGCTCTGAAAACGCGGTAAATTATTCTCAGATTGATACGCTGAAAATGGAAATTCAGAGACTTAAACCGACTTGCCTCCTGCTATTACTCATCTCGGCGATGAGTTGGCTTCCGCCGTTTCTAGTATTAAAAAAATGCGTTGTACGTAGATGAGGCTGACGGGAATTTTTACGCGAAGACGAACTAAATTAAGGACAAAGATTTCCCACGGCAAGCTGCTGACGTGGCATCGAAAGTCTACATTGACAGAAATTGCTTATTACAGGACAACCAGAAAGTACACTTCAATGGAACGCACAAGCAGATTAGAAATTTAAGCGATCCTACTTTGCCGAATGATGTTGTTGCTAAGGTATTCGTCGACAGCAATTGCTTGTTACAAGACGATCGGAAAGAACACTTTAATGCAGCAAGCAAACAGATTAGAAACCTGAGCGAACCAACTTTGCCGAGTGGCGCGGCTACGAAGAAATTTGTGCATGAAAACGGTTTCTTTAATGCAGCAAACAAACGATTAGAAACCTGAGCGAACAAACTTTGCCGAGTGACGCGGCTACGAAGAAATTTATGCGTGAAAACGGTTTTATGCTGATCAGTTTCAGAATGTAAAACATTTACGAAAAAGCGAGCGATTGGTTCGTTAATTCCAATCCTCTTTCAAGCTTCGTGTGTACAAGTTCAAATTTAATTTATAAAGCAATTTTACACTGCAGCGAGCCGAGCATTGCACTAGTTGCTAAACAGGAACGAGAGCACTTTACATTACTAAAGGACGAGCATTCGACAGCTATTGTTTTCAAAAATCCTCACGTAATAAAAAAAAAATTTGTTCATCGCGGTAGAGTCATTCGAAGAGTTTCACGTAGAAGACGTTTATTTCCAGTTAGATTTGCACGTAACTTTTCAATAGATGACTCGTCTCATCCTATCTAAAACAGCTTCGTAATTACGTGCACTTAGGAAAAATAAGCAAAAGTGAATGCACCAAATTTGGTCTAAGTTTTGTACGCGTTCGTAATTGTATTTTATTCCCGGTCCCAAGTAGTTTAGCACAGACCGGGGAGGAACCATGTTGCCGAAACTATTGAAATAAAAAGGTTCTCCCGAAATGGTGGAATAAGCTACCCAGGGATTTCGGTCTCCATCGCGGAAATCTTCCAAGTTTACTATTCCGTTTTCACCAGTAGGCCTAAGTTTTAAGGGAAGCGTGTCTTTACTAAACGTACCTCTAAATTTTGGAATTTTCATTATTCTAGTTAATCTGTTTAAATCAAAGTTTGTTAAAGGTTTATTAAAGTCGATTAAACCTTGGATGGTTTTAAGTAAAGACCTCTGCCACGGAGCAATTTTTTTTTGCTTCTTTTTTTGCTTAATTTTTTTTTCTTTGAGCCTGAACCTTCCACTTGCATGTGATGCCGCACTAGTTCAGCCAGAATTTTAGCATCGTTTTGTGCTTTTTTTTAGGGCAGATACCATCCCCGCATTCCCTTGATCAGAGTACCGAACCCCGGATAATTTAACTCAAGATGGCATTAGAAAACACGAACATGGGAGCATTATTAATCAATGCAGCTACATCAGCGTTGGCATAAGCTGAGTCATCGTCCTTCAGCAACCTCCCTTTAATCAGGAGGTAACTGTTGGCAATGTGCAGAAGTAAGTCTTGGTTTTCGACATGTATTCGGATTTCTGAATTTACGTTGTTGAGATTGGTGCCAACAATAGGATTGTATTCGTGGTAGGTGTATGACTCGGCCAATGAATCGTATACCAAAGGTTCGTTGATTTTTAAGTAATCTTCTACTACGCTCATTTTCTGGGTGGTGTTATGAATTTGATGAAAGCTTTGTTTCTAGGTGTCAAACCGTTGTTTTTTTTATTATTAGAGTTAAAATTAAGAAAGAATACTTTCCCTTTTCCCCAAACACGAGCATTTTTATCCTTTTTTAAATTTAATTTGTAGATCTCAAATGAAGTCGCTCTGTGAGCGTCTCGCTATTTAAAAATAACGGCTTGTTGGTCTGCGAAGTAAGCCAAACTCTTATATTTCTGATTAATTTGGTAGTTACCGGGAGGTAAATTAAATTATGAGGGGACTCTATTATTTTGAAGCCAGGTGGGGAATTTGGATAAAAGGAGTATAAAGTGGGCTGAGTGTCGTTGTTTAGGTAAGAATTGCCTATGATGTCGACGTGCACGAATATTGTATTGACGCTCATAATGTCGACTGTATTTTGATTTTCTCGACTTCTCATGTAGTAGCCCAATTCAAACCCCAAGCCAAGCTCTTATCACCAGAAAAGGACACCCCATATTTCTAATCGGTAATTATCAAGTCGGTTCTCAAAGTGTTTAGATTCGGAAGAATCGTAATGGCATCCTTGCTGTGGCCATTCACATCTATCGCCGACTTGAGATATTTATTAAAATCCTCGATTTCGTGAGCACCGGGACTTACTAACATTTAGTGCCATGAAGCGCCAGCATCGGTAGTGTACTGAATTTTGTTATTTTTTGAGATGATGTTGTGTATGCTGTTATAAGTGTCTAAATTATACAGAGCCAATTCGTAATTTGTTTCAGAGTCCAAATGAATGGGTGTGTTTAGATTAATTTTCAAGTCGGAGTCTTGGCCGGTGACAATATTCGAACAGGAATCCATGATGCCTTTTTTTTTAAAGATATAAAAAAAGATTGTACTATAGTAAAAAAAGAGCAACCGTAAAGAACTCGAGATGAAATGTTGCATCAAATGTAAACGTTCGACTCCTAGCCAGTCGAAGGTCTCAGTTTCTACAACTTCACGAAACAACAGACCGATGGAGATAGTTTTTTGCAATGTATGTGGTACAAAAAAAAAAGCTTATTTCGTCAAAGTGGGGAAGGGACTCGTGAACAAAATCATAGATAACTTGCCCGTTGAAATACATATACCGGGATATCAATACTGTGGTCCTGGAACTCAGCTGAAAAAGCAACTGGCACGTGGAGATCCTGAAATAAATAAACTAGACGAAGCTTGCAAAGAACACGATATAGCTTACCCCGAGAGCTCGGACTTAAAAGATCGCCACGCCGCCGATAAAGTTCTAATTTCAAAAGCTCAAATGGTGAGAGAGGATCCATGTCTGGCATGGAGAGAAAAACTAGCCGCTTCTGTCATTAAGAAAATCATGAAAACAAAACTCAGGTTCGGAATGGGAAATAAAAAAATGGATCAACCCCTAAACGAAGTTCACAAAACAACGCGGAAAAATTTTCCGAGACGAAAATTGATTGTACTGGGCCTAAACGATCAAAGGCAGGCTTCCTTGGTGGAGATGATACCGTATCCTAAGCTAAATAGAGGATGTAACTACCTAGTGACTTGCATTAACGTCATGTCCAAGTTTGCTTGGGCCATTCCTCTTAAATCTAAAACCAGTCTAGATGTTACCAAAGCTTTTAAGAAGATACTCTCAGGAGCAACCACCCCTAAAAATTTATAAGTCGATTTAGGTAGTGAGTTCTACAATGAAGACTTCAAAGCGCTACTTAGGCACCATAACATCAACATGTACTCTATGTACTCTGAGAAGAAAGTGAGCGTGTTTGAACGCTTCAACAGAACGCTGAAAACTCGAATGCGGAAAAAATTCACCAGGCAGGAGAATTACAATTGGATACACAGTATCAACGAGTTGGTTTCGGATTACAGCGACACGGTTCATTCCACCACAAAACTGAAACCTAGGGAAGTAACCAGCCGTCACGAACCGTTGCTGAACAACTGCTGAAGAAACCCAAGTTTGCCGTAGGAAATAAAGTCAGGATTTCTAAAGTTAAAAAAATTTTCGACAAAGGATATTTGCAAAATTTTACTAACGAAGTTTTCACTATCTGTAAAGTGCAAAAAACCCAACCGGTTACGTACCTTTTAAAGGACGAGTCGGGTGAACCGGTGCTCGGAGGATTCTACGAACAGGAAATTCAAAAAACCCAAGTTCCAGATTTATTTCTGGTGGAGCAAGAATTATGTATGAAGAAAAGAAAAGATGGGGAAAATGCTTTATTTCGTTAAAAAAAAAGGCTACGATTCCAAATGCAACAACTGGGTGGATAATATAGATAGTTTAAGCTGAATCCACGTGTCCGTACGCGAGAGTAATTACTGCATCGTTGCAGACCCATCTCTTGTTGCCGTAAGGACTGAAAGCCAACTTGTTGATGGTGACAGTTTTCAATTCGTGCACCTCCGAATGAATGTAAGTCCCCAGAGTTCTTATGACGCTATTACTAAACAACACTTTCTTGTACATTTCGTGCACTACTTGTGATGTTTTTTTAATGCCTGTGCAAGCCATCTTGTTCTTCCCACCCAATTGTAAAACGCTGTAAAGCTTAGACTTTAAACCCTACTAACTCGGAAATTGGGCAACCCGTGCTCTCGGCTTTCATCTTTTCCAATACTTTTTTGTTGATGTTGGTGTGTAAGAAGTGGTCTTTTGGGTAGTCGGATGTGTCGAACAACGAAGCATCGTCTTCCATATCTTTGTAAACATCGTCCGTTTCTATCGAATAGCACAAACTATTCGTAGCCGTTACCAGGAGTTTACTCTCTCCTGTCCGTACTTTTTCATCATGTGGTCGTACTGAAACCGGTATACTAGTAACTTTGACAGTTCCAAGATGCTAAACCCAACTACGATGGGCTTGTCCAAGAAGATATTTGTGGGCGCCTTTGTAAAAATTACCAAATCCTCGCTTAGAGACGTGAAACTTGTGGTGTGGGGGTGAGACACATACTTGATGGCTTTCTCTTTCGTCGTTGCTATCAAGACGTTGTAGCTCTTGCTTTTGTTTTCGATCGTTTTGCCAAATATCGAATTATTCATCAGTTTGTAGAGGTTTTTGTCGAAATCGTTAGTGGCCACTTGCCGTTTCTTGTTATTAAACTCCATGTAAGGTTTCAGCCAAGATGCTTGCTCAAAGTTGATTGCTCTGTGTAGTTTCTTGAGGACCATGCCAAGAGAAATGTAATATTTTAAACTCCTATAGTGCACCACCTACTTTGTCTTTGAGAAAAGGTTAGTGGTTAACTTTAGGCCTTTGCTGTACGTTAACAGCAAGTCCTGGATTGCTCGACGGTTGAAAGGAGGAAGTATAGGCTTTGTGATTTTCATGTGCTTGGTGGCTGACGGGAAATCATTGTGCGATGCATGAAGCGTCTCCGGTATTCCAAGTTCGCTTCTAATATCAACCCCGTATCACTCTCGTCTCCGTTATTGTCGAGATTTACATCTTTAAGATGTTCTTCCGGCACCCATTCGTACACTCCAGTAGGTATATACTTACACATTACAGTACCGTGCAAATTGTTAAAGTCCAAAAATATGATGTAAGAATTCTTTTTGCTCAAAGATAGATGGTATATAAGGGTTGTTGGATTTAGCGCATCGTTTAGCTATAAACGAGACACCGCCTCTTATACCCTTTTCAACCATATGATGCATGTCAATATTAGTGAACAGATACACAGACACTCCCATTCTCTTGAACGTCGCGTCCCAAGATAGCGAAGGTGTAGAAATGTAGTGGAATGGGTCCAACCCATAACTAACCAATCTCATCTCTCTGTAAAGTTTTCAAAGATATCGGCTAAAAGCCCAACGTCCGTCCACAAATACAGATCGTGGTAATCTCCAAATGTTTTGCATTTGCCTAAATCCCATATCTTCATCGCGTGCTTCTAAGATTCGGAATCGATCGGTCGTTTCAACAACGACGTAAATGCTGACACGGGAGGTAAACACTTCTCCTCGAACAATTCCACGTTTGTCAGGTATTTGTACGGAAACACACCTTTTTACCTAAAGCCTTGTACGAGTTCCAACGATTCACCTTTGAAAAGCTTGTCCATAATGTTAAAGCTATTTAAGTTCGAAGCTAAAGTTTCCAACGATGCCGTCCTAAATGCTGGGCTATCGATGAAAGTAAAACCACCCAATTTCATACTGCTGATTCTTTCCTTGTTCTTAGCGATAATCCTCACGTTATGCAGAGAGTTCAAATCTTTAAAGGAATTCAAAGCCTTTACGACAAAATGACTGTCGTATTTTTCGAAAATGTGCATAACAACTGCTATGTTTTTGTTCAATGAATAAGCGAAGTTACACTTGCTGTGCGTGGTGCCTCTAAATTCACTGGTGATGTGGTCATGGTCTCGTAATTTTGTAAACCCATAAAACTTTTCTCGGGGTGAGGTAACTGCACCGCGTTTGCAAAGATGACATACCGCAGCTATTTTATACAGCGACAACTGCTCTTTGGTTAAACGTTTCATCCGTTGCTTGTGGGAATCCACGTAAGCCACGATCTTTTTCTTCTCCTCTACTTTCACGCACTCTGCTCCTCTGTACAACTTTTTAGAAAACACTCCACCTAAGTGGTCGACAATCACATAGGTAAAACTGCAAGCATGGTGTATGTGGTTAACTCTGGTGTATGTATCGTTTCCATCGCAATTAGAGACTGGATGCAGCACTGCTTCAAAGTCCACGTAGGCTATGCACAACCTTTTGAGCTCATTCTAGAAAATTTTAAACTGGATAACGTCATTGTCGGGCAACGAAGTCTTTTGATATGGAACTCCCTTACAAGATGGCAGGTGGTAGTTTTCATACCTGAAATGATTTTAACCATGTAGGCAATGCCTGCAAAAATAGTTTAAATTTCTGTTGGGGTTTACACTCACGATAAATTTGTTGAAATCTTTTATCGTCACGTAGTGTCCATCGAGAAGAAGCAAGTCAACGTGATGCTTACTTTCAACTAAGGAACTCACACGATAAATGCAAGGTTTGTCATCCTCGAAACCAAAAACAGATATCGAAATGTTGTTGGCTTTTTCGAACGCCGCGATCTTGGATAATGGATCTGGGTACTCACCCAGCATACCAACAACTAACTCGTGCGCACGAGGAAGGTAATGTTTCGTATCCCAGTCGCGTTGCGAAGATAGAACGGAAGTGTATACTAGCCAACACGGCCCACAAAAAACATTTATCATCCTCACTACACATGTTGGCCAGTATATCGGGACCTAATTTAAGCTTGTTGGGGAGTGCTTCGTAACCTTTCCCCGCAAAAGGTCTATAGATTTCAATGCATAGTTCGGTGCAGATGCAGTGTTTGACAACCCACCCACTTCCTTCCACTTCAAACTTCCTTTCATGCTTTGCGTGGTATCCTGTACTGTGAACGTTTGAGGATTCTAAAGCTGGATTCACTCGAATTAAGACGTTTGAAGGACGACCTTATATTGATATATAAGATTCTTAACCACTTGTTACCAATCGATCTACCGTTCTTCGAAATTAATGCAGGGTCACGAACGCGAGGAAATCGTTTTAAATTAGTGCTCCCAAAATTTTCTCTTAATTGTAGAAAATCCTTTTTTGCACTGAGGGTGGTGCCTGCTTGGAACTCACTGAGTGATCGCGTTGTCTCGGCTTCGTCGTTGGGCACTTTTCAAAAGATGCTGAATGGGTGTAGCCTTAATGCCTTCCTTCTTCGACCCGAGTTCGGGAACTGATTTGTGTATTTGTTGACTTCTACTTTGTTTTTTTTGTTCTTTGTGCCTTACTTGTCTTACTGTGTACCGTTAAGTTATGGAAGGCTGTCAGTGGTGCCTCACGGAACCATTGCTTTTCGTTATAGTCTCTAGTTGGGCATTAAGGTTTTTATTATTATTTTTTTTAAGTGGTGACAATTCCCATTTTTGGGAAGCTTTTATTTTAATTCCTACCATAGATAACCATACTTTGTTTCACATAACGATCCTTTTTACTGTATCATTTGTTCATGTACCTTTTATTTTTTACTTGGGCCAATCCTACAGCTCCTGTGTCCAACACGTTTGGCGATGCCATCGGGGGCCTTAGAGTCCCTGGCAGGTCTAACCTTGGTGGTAAGGCATTCGTGTCCTCATACCTCATCCCATCACCTTCCCTTGGCCACATCGCTACCTTTATGTGAGGTTATCTTCTGTTTTTAAATTGGGCTGGCTGTTAGTAATCCTAGGTCCTTGCCAGACCTGTTGCTATTGTGACGAATTGTTTTTATTATTTATTAAACTGTCCAATACTATGCAGAATTTTGTTTGACATGTCTGAGAGAACCTCCTTGCTCCCCACTCTGAGCAGGTTGGAACTGAAATAAGTTTTAATAGTTTTCGTATTATCCGTCGCTTTTTCGAAGAGAATGCATAATCCAATTTGAGCTTTTATGAATACCATAAGACGTCGATATTGTTCTAATAGATTCTAATATTTGTTCTCGTACTCTTCCAACAAAATCATGGGCTCATAGTGCATTTCGTCCGACTTAAAATCCCGCTTGAAAGTCAAGAAGCAGCTGCTGAAAGCATCGCAAACAAGATCAAAACCTCCTTAGTCCAAACTGAACGGCCTCACCTTGAATTCGGTATCTTCAGTCACCTCCGTCTTGTCTTTCAAATCGTGAGTCATGTAGGACGAGGCCCAGTCGATTCTGGTATCCTCTATTATACTGTTTACTACCAAGTTGAAATTTGAGGGCATTTGAGAAATTATTCCTTCCTTTACCCGGGGCTTGAGTTTAGGAAAAGACAATTTAAGTCTTTTTTTTTTGTGTGAAGACTCTCCAATTTCCCTTCCATGTTGTTTCACAGCCCCTCCACACTTGTGCCGTTTATACACAAGACTGCCCGAGTAAGTCTCACCGCACGATTCGTAGGTTACGTTACATTTTCCTTCGTGACGCCTTTCGTGCCTCCGTTTATATCTGTTGTTCCTGAACGTCTTTTCGCAGTATTGACATAAAAAAATCTCATTGTCAGACATTGGAAGCGCTCGTTTTTTACTTCGTCAATCATCGTTGGTCCTTTTTTTTATCTTCCGATGCCTTAACCGTCTCTTCGTTCGTTGGAAGAGACGAATGTAAAATTCTGGTGTGAACCGTAGCTTTTGACAAATCAGGCAAATACTTTCAACAAGCTTTACAGTAATATATACTTCCAAACTTGGTTTTTTTTCAGGTGTGATCATTTTTCCATCGCATCGGTCGTAGTGCGCCAAAACTTCATCGTAAGAAGAAATGAGTCTCCCTCAATCGAGACAAGTAAAGTTTACCACGCAAGGCTTCTGTAGATGATTTTCCACGTCTTCTCGTGATAAAAACTAAACTTTGCATTTCTTGCACCAGAACCTCGAAACCACGTCGTACTTGGCAGCCATAGCTGATATGAAGACTTCCGGAATTATTCGCGCCTTTTTTACCTACCGTGCTCTCTCGACGCGCTAGAAAGTTACAATCTCCCTGTAAAAATAAGCACACTGTGACAAACTAGCTACACCACCATTAAAAAAAAAACCTGCAAAAAATAATACTCAAATTGGAGTATGATAAACATGACAAAATGCACGGGTTTACTGGAGGGACTATTCAAAAGGAGCCTGTTTTTCTTCAATTCCCTGACTACTTACAACAGGGTTGGAATAGCAGCTTCCGAATCTACAATGACAAAGGAACGCCAATGAGCATCTCCTATTTGTGGTGACAACAGTGTGGAAAGTCTTTAATATGCAACTGGTTTCGCAGTGCATCATTCAAACGAAGCGAACAATCAGGCACCGGAGTTGTCAAGGGGCCTTGAGAACCCTAATGACTGGTACAGAAGCTGTCGCTGCAGTAATAATAGAACTTGGAAGCCCATGGTCACTCAGAACATCATTCGATAACATGGTGCATGCTGATTTGATTGGCATGACGTTTCCATACTAAATTTTCACGTGTCTTCACAATCATTTTGCATGCAGCCATCCAACGCAATTCTGAGCCTCGTCGACTGACTGGTCGATTTCAACGCTATGCAATCTTTGTGAGAAGTAGGTAATAACTGATTTTGTTGTTTCTCAGTAACACGATCAGTCTTGAATGTTAGGGATTAGTAAACGTACTTCTCTTCCAAGGAGCAACTTGCATGGTGTATTCCTGTTGTAGTATGTGGTATGATAAGGGCTTGTAGCAAATATTTTTGCTTAGCAAATTTTGTAGATAAACCTACTCTTAGGGAACATTTTAGAATGTGTACGACATTTTTCATAGGTTATTCAAAACGGGGCAGAATGGAACATTCATGATATGGCAAACGCTACATTAGTACTATTCGAATTCTTCAGAAACAAAATTAGTTCCGTTATGTTAAACTAGTCTTACTGTAACCATAAGTCGTAAACAACTCTCTGAAAAACTTACTCAAGTTGTTGAATTCATTACGTACCAGGGCTGCACAGAAACCACTTTTTACCGATCTGATACCACAAATTCCTAATAACTGTAAATAAATGCACGCATATTAAAATAGGTTTTATTGCACATCTGCAGTCCTTTTGTTGTGATAAATAAGTGATACTGTTATATTGCAAACCCCAGTTTGTAGCAGGCTATGATAATAGTTCACTTGCTCATGCTCAGGGTAGTGCTGTGTGGTGCTGTAGTGCATTTGCTTTAAAGAAGTGATAGTGTATGGTTCCCAAAGGGCATCATAGGGGCTCCTGGTCCCACTTCGAAGGGGGATTTAAATGGCTCTTTGAGGATGACATGGGCCAAAGGAAGAGGTGAGGCAAGAGGTACATTGGCATCCATGTTACCACTTTCAGGTGTCTTAAAGGCATAGTGGAGATCACAAGCACTTCTGTAGACAGGTCAGCATTCACAGCATGCTCATTGAGATCCTACCATGACTGTTGTAAGAAAATAGGGTGCCCGCATTCACAGCATGCGGATCGGATTCTCCCTTAAGTGCATAGAGAAGTCTACATTCACCGTGTGCATACTGGGGGTTTCTCTCCAATGCAGTTACGAAAATAGGGGAATCCGCATTCACAGCATGCATATTAGCATCCCTTTCTCACAGTGGCAAATGCATAGAGAAGTCGGCATTCACCGTGTGCGCACTGGGGTTCCCCTCTAATGAAGTTACGAAAATAGGTGAGTTAGCATTCACAGAATGCATATTAGTGTCCCCTTCTCACACTGTAGCAAGTGCATAGGGAAGTCAGCATTCACACCATGTACACTGGGATCCCCTCTAATGAAGCCAACGCCCGTATGGCTAAGAAAAAGTCTAAGGTAAAAGAAGTTTGGGAGTTAACCACTGGTACATGGTTTATGGACTCTACATACGATTGATGGATTACTTAAGGCAGATTCTCAAGCTTTGGACCGGCTTTCATGTCTTGCAGGAGAAATTTGGGTATTAAAGGGTTTAGGTTCGGTAGCAGCTCTTGGTCTACAAGCAAGGATGTGGTAAACAACTCCTTCAATTTGAAGTACCCCTATTGGCATGACCATTGACCTGCTCTATCATGTTAACACAATCTTCACTTCTACAGACAAACACATTTCTAAACACTTCTTGACGCGTGTCCTATGTAGGATGCTCAAGCATATTATCCGCAATCCTTTTTTAAAGGATTCCCTATGTCTCAAATCTTGTACCAGACGACCAGTTTGTTTTTTTACCGGATCACTCTACTACCCTACAACTTAACCTGTCTAAACGACTGGATACTATATTTAGAAAACGGTACACCAGTTGACGTAATATGTATCCATTTCGCCAAGGCTTTTGACTCTGTGGTACATACTAAGCTTCTATTTAAATTATCAAATTTGGGTATTTCTGGAAAGATTTTTCAGTAGCTTGTGGATTTCCTTAAAAATAAAACGCAAGCAGTGAACCTGGGAGCTACCTTGTCCTTGTCCTTGCCGGTCACAGTAGTGTCCCTCAGGGATCTACGCTCGGCCCTTTGTTGTTTGTTGTTACATCTCCGATGTTTTGACAGATATACGAAATATCAAACTTCCAACATTTCCTGATGATAGTAAGTTGTACCGATCCATTACCGACGCTCAGCCCTTTGTTGTTTGTTGTTACGTATCCGATATTTCGACAGATATACGAAATGTCGAACTACCAACATTTCCTGATGATAGTAAGTTGTACCGATCCAGTACGAACATTAATGAACATACACTGATTCAGGCATCTCTTGAAGGCATTCTCCGTTGGTCTGCAACTCCCCATTAATACGGCAAACAATATGTGCTCCATCTTGGAAACAACAATTATTGTATTTATACATATTCACTTGAAAATCATGCCCTTAAGGCTAAGTACTGTGCAAAGCAACTCGGTGTCAACTTTTCATCTAAATTAAATTTCTCAATCCATTGTAATTTACTAGTTAGTAGGGCAAACAAGTTAGATATATGGTAAGAAGATGTTTCGTCTCCCGTTATATACGGACACTGGTCAGGGCATTTGTTATTTATGTACAGCTCATCTACGCGTATGCCAGCCCAGTCTGGCCATTTTTACTATGTTCCTCAATACCACATACTGGCCTAAATGTAGAATGAATTGGTCAAAATCGTTTACCTTCACGTCTCCTATGAGCACTCCCACCACGCTGGCCACATCGGAAGCCAATGTGATGTTTGCCCTAGGACATTTAGTTGTATCAACTAATTTGTAACAACTTATTGATATGGTAAGGGATGCCCTGAAATCGTGAGTACACTCCTCTGTGATTGATTTAAGGTAATTCCGGGAACAATCCTTAATTATCTAATACCTATTATCTATTTCACTAGTTGTGCCCGTGCTGCGCACTCTCCCTACCCACCACCCGCACATCCCTGCTCCCTCTTCTCCTGCCACACCCAGTTGCATCCCCTTCCTGCACTTCTGTAGTGTGGGTTCTGAATATCTCTCCGCCTCCCTCTGGAACCGCAGGTGTTTGGTCTTTGATTTTAAATTTATCAAACCGAAGACTGAACATGTGAATGGCTCCTACATATGCCCTCTCCCCACACTTACTTCAACCCCCAATCCCCACACTCCTGCCCCTCCCGGATTTGCATACGTGTTCACCCGAACACGCTTCTCTGCCTCCCCCTCCCCGAAAATGTCATTCCGTGACATTCCCTCTTTGGTGTAGCCCCTGAAAAGTTGCTGGGGTATGTATGCCTGAAGGCTAAAAAAAACCCTATCACTGAGAAACCCAGCATTTAGCAAGCATGTAATCCCATGTTTAAGTTAATCCTTTGAAATAATTCACTTGGTAGCGCGCATTGCCCCCCATACACACTTGCCCTGGCACCATCTCCTCCACCCCCCGAAAACGCCGCCCCGTGACATTTCCCCTTTGGTGCAGCCCCGGAAAAGTCGCATGCATATGTTTGACTGAACGCTAAAAAAAAGCCTTGAGAAATCCAGCATTCAGTAAGCAAGTAACCCTATGTTTAAGTTAATCCTTTGAAACAATTCACCTCGGTACAGTGCATTGCGACATTGTGGCAAGAAACGATTGTTGCCGCCCTCTTAAAAACACTTCAACTCCTTTCTGGAAGTCAGCATTTAGGAAATAAATGTGCCTTTCCATCGTATCAGGCTGCAAATTTCGAGGCCCGCTGGGGGCCTCATAATTAAGAACCAATCATTATTTGGTTTAAAGTTGTCTGGTTTAGTAGACGGGGGTTGTTTTTTTTTTTTTAGCTCAAACGCAAACAATGGCACAGTCCACGCGACTAAAACTTTGTTGCCGCTTTGGTACCATAACAATACCAAAAAATGATCCAAAAAATGGTGCGGCAGGTCTGGTAAGTGGCACCATCTCTTCGAAGACTTTGGAAAAAGTGTTATAACCCGAACTTGTAGTCCAAGGCCGTCAATAGCTAGAGACATGGCAGGTTTGGTAAGTGGCGCCATCTGTTCAAATACGTTGGAATAGTGTTCCAACCCGAATTTGAAGGCGAATACCGTCTAGAGATGGCACTACAGGGTGGAGTACTTGATTGTACGATGGAATGGCGAGGCCGGTGACTTGGCCACCTGCTCCGTATTATATATGTAGATACGAATAGTCTGGTTTGGCTCGTCTTCCTAGTTGTTTGGAAACAGGTTCGAAGACATAAGCCCTATGGTTTGGGCACAGGAAAGCTACGTCATTCCTGTTGTTTAACATTGGTCCGTTGTTCGGCAAACTGGTTGTTAAATGTGCCGTTTTTTCACGGTGCATCAGCTGTAGCTCATTGGCGCTGGCCATCAGTCACACTTGCTGGACTTTACTGTCTGCTTTCTGGTGCCTGTGGTTTTTATGTGTTACCGCAGCATGAGGTCATATGTCCAAAGCCAAAGCAAATGGAATAACTGGACCTGAATGGACCTGAAAGTGGCAGCATCTTCTTGGTCACATTGGCGAAAAGTCTGGGTATTGCGCTTGCAATAAATGCAGACCGTACGTCTTGTTCTGGGTTGACTATTCAGTCTGGGTCTCCTATATATGGCTTCAGACTGATGTGGTGTAGTGAGTTGAGCCCAGTATTCCGGTTGAGGTTTGCGCGATGAATAATTGTAAAAGGTTACAGAGGGATATGAAGGCTATGGCGGCCTGGGCCCCACATAAGCAGAGCACAGATTCAACACTGAAGGAGAAATGTCTTGCGCATACTGTGGCTGTTGATACGTTAAAGAGAGAAAGTAGTTGACGGTTATTGGAACGGGTTGCAGGGTTCTTATTGTTGTCCATGTGCCTGAGAAAGTTTTAGTGAATCCAATAATTTCACATGGATTAGGTCAAAATCGCCGCACAGTAAGGCTTCACTTGCTAAGAGAAGGCTTGGATGGCTGATGCCTCGGAGAATCCACATGCATGCATTGGCCGCTATTAAAAGGTAACTTCTGCTATTATTTCGTTGAGCAGTAATTTTCCTCGGCGAATGAAGAAGCAAGATCTTCTGTCGGGAGCGTAGCAATGTTGGTTATTTCTCTCATCTTCAACTTCTGGTAGAAATGGTCTTATTTTTCGGAATTCGCTTGTAACGTTTTCCATATGGGCTTTGTGAGGGATACCTTTTAAACTTAGAAGAACAATTACACAGCCTTCATCTGTATCATCGTCAACCTACATTTGTTAAATGCAAAAGAACACATGCGCCTGAAGCGTGAAACCACATTGTCATAAAATGCAATATTTAATTTTCGACAAGTATATTCTTGTCATGGTCACCTAATACATAAAAACAGAGCAATAAACAACACACGCCATTACCATAGACTCCCACCATAACAATAAATTAAGGAACTTATAACAAGGCTTACAAAAACAACCCTAGAACACAGCATCGATGTGAAACACAACAACATTGTCCACCATCTTGGAAAACGTCACACACCACTGATCTCAAATCTGGTTCATAGGGCAGGATTCGAAAATATTTTGCCATCTAACCATATGTGGGAATTTTTTCACAATATTCAAGGCACGTTCCCTGTTTACCGAAATTGTGTAAGATTCTAACATCAATCTTATTTTTTCTATTGGTTCATAATAAATAACACCAGTTCCCTGCATGTCGACATTATGGTTAGCTGTACTGACATGCTTCGCTACAGCATATGACATGTTCGACTTTGCAATGGCCCCCGCATGGTCTCTTTTTCTTACACCAAGTGCCCTTTGGCACTCCCACACATAGATGCTTGTGCAATCCTCACATCTAATACAATACACAACATTCACAATACACACATTTTATGACACTGTGGTTTCACGCTTCAGGCGCGTGTGTTCTTTTGCATTTGCCACTTGACTACTGCTCAAATTTTGGAATCTATCCGCCTAAACTCTCGTTGTCTCGTCTGTCATGCCATACCATAGAAGTAGTGTTTTTCGTTGTTTGAAGTCGGCGTATTTTCCGTTTGTGTACAAGTGGGTGAGTGTGGCCGATAAACTCACCAAAAAGGTCAGTGACTACCGTTTCCATATTTTGTTCCTTAAGAAGTGCTTGGAGAAGAAGGTCTTCCCACCAACAGTTAAAATTAAAATGGAGGTGTGCTCTAAACTAGCTACACGTTTGCTGGACCAAGCTAAAACTTTGGCCCTGAGAGCCTTACTGTGTGATACACAGACTATACATAACAAATATAAACTTAAACTATGTCAAACTGTGAAGTGTCTTTTTCATCACTTGTCCCCACCTCATTTTGCTTCGCTGTTGCAGGCATTAACACAAAAAATTGCTTACTACACGTTTACCATTACTGAAAGACATAGCCGGAAACTAAACCTGTTGGTGGAACGTAGTGCACGGTTGGTGAGAGATTTGCAAGGCGGCCTTGGTGTGTGTCCCCCCCTTCCACCAACTAGATGTGATCATGCTGACATTGCTGCCTTGGGTGGTCAATAAATCTAAACATATACTCTCTACTGAAGAACGCAGTGTCCTTTGTAAAGACTTCAAGTATGCAATAACGAATGATCCACGTAAAATTTGGCCGAATTTTGTTGCTGGCGTTGAGGCAGGGCTAAGGCTCCTGCCAAATGCAGATGATGTCAGACATTGTATTGCATCTAAAGTGGAAGTGTGGGGTAAGAGTGTCGAATCTCGCAACCAGTGTAACATTACAAGGGGGGAGTTTGAAGCAATGCGTAGCCTCAAGGTTAATAATAGCATCAAGATTGTGAAAGCTGATAAAGGTAATGCGACTGTAGTCCTGGATCGTGACGACTACCAAGAAAAACTCGATAGTTCCTAAGTGATGAAAAAAATTTCCGGAAACTTGATCTGTCTTGTACCTGTAGAAGGATACCAAGTTGAAATTGACAAGTGTCTTAAAAAGTTGGTGAAGGAAAAAGTGATGCTTTCAACAGAGAAAGTAAAATTGATTGAAAAATCTCCTGCTCACCCCTTCATATTTGCTACCTGCAAGACTCATAAAGACAATTTCCCGCTTAGAATCATCACTGTGAATAGGTGCGGTGTGGCCACAAAACTTAATGATTTTATAGCTCCTATCCTGAATCAGGCAGCTTTGGGTGACTACACGGTTAAAAATGCGGTTGAACTGAATAAGAATCTGGAAGATCTTTCACATAGGATGTGGGATGGTGGCGGTTTCTTCGTGTCGTTCGATGTGCAAGCCTTGTATCCGTCAATTGACAGAGATTTGATTTTACAATGCCTTTTAGAAATTCTTGTTGATAAGGAAGTAAGCCTTCCTTTAGGCAAACTGTTACCGAATCATGTGGTAGAAGTTGTGCGAACAATTTTTAATACCAATTATTTTAAGCATAATGAGAAGTTTTACACCCAAACACAAGGTGTTCCCGCAGGAGCCTCCATATCTGGACACCTTTGCGATATAGTGTTAAATAAACTTGATAAAAGCGTCAACAACCAGCACATCCCTCGGTTTAGGTGGTGGAGCAGGTACGTGGACGATATTTTTGCTTGGATACAATCCAGGGATGATGTTGTGCCTATCCTTGTGACTTTGAATCAGTTCCACCGAAGTTTATGCTTCACTCATGAAGAAGAAAATCTCCTAAGTGAGATCGCATTCCTGGACGTCAGGATACGTACGGATGGGTTCCTCAAAAAGGTTTTCACTTCGCATTATATAAAGCCAACACAAACGACCAGATCTGTGGCTTACAGCTCTGCTCATCCACCACCAGTGCTTAAGGGAATCCTGGGTGGGGAAATTAAAAGCGCACTCAACCATTGCTCGAGGGAGGTGGATAAAAGGGCAGAAATAGTGAGAATTAAGCACAAGTACTTTTTAAATGGGTATCCTGGTAGGATTGTGGATAAAAGATTCTTAGAATTGGTAATCAACATGGACTGGGGAGTGATCAAGCAAACGGCCAGATGAAGAACTGTAACGAACTCTCTGCCCCGCCCCCACCCCTGGATTGGACCATCATTCCATTCATACCCGTGCTCTTCCAGGCAGCAGAGAGAATCCTTTCTAAGCACGGCATTAGAGTCGTCTCAAGACCTATTAAAACGATTAGGAATTTGATTAGCCAATCCCATGCTAGCACCTTGGTTGAAGAGGCAACATTGCAAGAGCTGGGTTCAGATGCCAATTCAAGAATTTTGATACCCACGTGCCAGAATCTTGATGAGGCAATTAGTAATTCGGAGATGGATTACAGAGGGAATGTTGTGTATTGTATTAGATGTGAGGATTGCACTAGCATCTATGTGGGGGAGTGCCGAAGGGCACTTGGTGAAAGAAAAAGAGACCATGCGGGGGCCATTGCAAAGTCGAACATGTCATGCTGTAGCGAAGCATGTCAGTACAGCTAACCATAATGTCGACATGCAGGGAACTGGTGTTATTTATTATGAACCAATAGAAAAAATAAGATCTTACACAATTCCGGTAAACAGGGAACGTGCCTTGAATATTGTGAAAAAATTCCCACATATGGTTAGATGGCAAAATATTTTCGAATCCTGGCCTATGAACCAGATTTGAGATCAGTGGTGTGTGACGTTTTCCAAGATGGTGGACAATGTTGTTGTGTTGCACATCGATGCTGTGTTTTAGGGTTGTTTTTGTATGCCTTGTTGTAAGTTCCTTAATTTATTGTTATGGTGGGAGTCTATGGTAATGGCGTGTGTTGTTTATTGCTCTGTTTTTATGTATTAGGTGACCATGACAAGAATATACTTGTCGAAAATTAAATATTGCATTTTATGACACTGTGGTTTCACGCT
>JAHWFP010034518.1:4902-17533 GCA_023313725.1 Lithobius niger | reverse complement strand
ACACTGTTTTATAACAAATTTGCATTTCACCATCCTAGACATTTTCGTGTTGTAAATGCTATACAGTTTCAGCGAATAGTGGCAGAGGTGTGACATGGAGCTTTGAGAGAAGAAGCCACTCCACAAAACGTTTGTAGTACACGCAGTCACAAAGAGTGGCAAAAGAACAACATATTTTAAAAAATTACTTCGGCTGTTGGATCGATCCTTTCCAATTCACACACATTTGAAACATTTTCCGAGACCTTCTAAGAATACAATAGAATAGAATGTGTTTGGCAATAAGCACAAAGCTTTTTGAAGGACCGAGCGGCAGACGGTAAGTGGAAGGAACCACCATCGTGTCCGTTATTTTTTTTGCCACATGAACCGGAGTACCCGGAAAAAAAAAACCTCGTGGAACGGGCCCACGAGACGTGTTCGCGGCTATATATCTGCGGCCAACCTTCATTTCACTGATCGTCAGCCATCTTCGTATAAAAATAGCCCCAAACAGATTCCAGGCACACATTCTACACCTGAAATGAGCTCGGCGTGGAGTTGGTCAGTTGCAAGTTCCTACCGTACCCCATTCAAAAAGTCCATTTGTAAACAATATATCAGAACGTAATAGTTTGAAGTATAGCAAAAGTCGCATTAACCCTTTAACTTGAGATTATTATGTTTGGAGTAGGCCTATGCGACTTTCTAACAGACGGCCTTATACTTACTGCTGTATAATTCGCATGAGAGGGCCCATCGTACGACTGTTTAAAAACAACTCAGACTGTGCTGGAGACGTAGCATTTCGGCAGGAGTTGATACTGAAAGCCCTCACTAGAGGGCAATTGAGCCCGATCTTGCAGTGCAGATTGCACAGCTACCCTGCATCCGGTTTACACTTCAAGTCTTAAACGAGCCTCTCATAGACAAAATGTTCTTCCGGATGGAAAATTCAGTGCTGCGCCATTGTTTTTTCGTCAAGTAATCAGTGTGAACAACATTTTAACATGTTGTTGTAGCCGATATAGTATCGAAGTTGGTAGGCAAGGTCAGCTGAGATAGTAGCTGCGTTCCTCGCTCCACTCCAGGCCGATCAGCTTTGTGCTCCTCCGTCCGGTATAGAGCAGTGACACGACGTAGTATTTTTGTATATAACTCTATGCTGGAGCCTTAATGGGTTAGCTGCAAGGGGCACTTCAGAGAGAAACAGAAGGGCGTCATACTAAAGCCGATGCTGCGAAGAGTGATTTCTTAGACCTAAAACGCGCGGTTTTTGTTGTTGGAGAAAACAACGTTATTTTAAGCCTAAGAAATTCGCTCTTCCGTTGTTTTTCCCTCCATTTTTATGTAGTGCACCTTGTAGTTATGCCCTCCAAAACCCATACTGGTGCCAATATGGCGGCAAATATCACTGCTCTATTATTTAGCGACATACACTCCCGAGCCGTGCAGTACCGTACGGCATGAGAACAAAGGGGATTGGTATCTAAGAAAGTTTTTGCGGGAAAATTCGTCGTTTATCCAGCTACCTGTTAAACTTTAAACAGAGGAAGAATAAGAAATCATATTCTGAGGGCATCTGCCGCATTCACTTTGACAAGGTACTAATTCCCTTGGGTTCTCATGACGTACGGTACTGGGCGACGCCTAGCATGTCTCTCACTAACTCATTCCCGGAGGGCACAAAGCTGACCAGCCTGGAGTGGTGAGGAACGCAGCTGTACTATCTCAGTTGGCCTTGTTGGTAGGTAGCCATTTGAAGATTTGCTCCGTCGTGTTCATCACGGCGCTGCATGCACAAAACTGTCTCTCGTGCCATTGATATATCATTGCCAGGAAAAATGCATCCTGCCGAAGACGTAATAATCCGACTAGCTCTGACTACCAGTGGCATACACAAAAGAGTCGTTTTTCTCATTTTTGTTGTTGACATTTTACACTTTCATAACAGTGTTCATCGCAATGTGCGTTCTCAACACAGTACATTTTGGTGGCTTTGTCTTCGGGTATAGGATTTTTTTGTAAAATATGTGTTTTACAGCGGCAGAGAGTAGAATTTTACCCATTGGTCACAACTGGCCGAAATAAAAAAAAATAGATGAAAGACTACAAATCTGAGCGCTGATGTATCATGTCAAGTCTGGAAACTGAAATGACACAATTGTCTTGAATTTCAGCACGCATGGTTATAATCACCGTAATAATATATTCACAGTTGAATTTGTGTTTCATCCTGCTTATCTTGTTTCCTGGTTTTACTTTTTCAGATCCATCATAAACTTTTCCAGTCAAAAAATTTATTATCCCATCAGGTGCTAGCAGTTGCATCCACCATGTTATGCCTGGCATTTACAAGGTAATCCAGTCTAATTATGGCTTGAAATTTTTTTTTTTAATATATAGGTTTCCTTTCTGATGCTCGTATTCATAGGAAGTAAAAACGGACACGACTTAAGTACGGAAATAAAATGTGCGAATATGTGACCCATTTGTCCTAAAAAAAAGTACAAAAATAAAAAAAAATGGAACAATCCTGAAATTTAGTAATTAAGATTCCGACACACTACAGGTTTGTCTAAAAAAAATTGACAAACGTGTAGCATTTTGCTCTTTAAAATAAAAAGGATAAAATAGCTGAAGATATTTTTTAAAACCTTTGTGAAAATTTATCTTCAAAATAGAAAGACAGTAAAAAAAATAAAAAATTAAGAAATCGATTTTTGTATATTTACTTTTTTAATATAATTATAGAAATACCGTAAATACTACTAGATTCGGGATTTTGAGTGTGGTAGAGACAATCTCCAGCTGTTGTTTTACTTCAGTAGATTGAAGAACGCTTATATGGACATACGAGGTGTATGTCCGTCCAATTCTAGAATACGCTAGTCCAGTGTGGTTGCCTTTTTTTATTGAAGGACATAGAAGCGATTGAGCGAGTGAACCGTAGATTTATAAAATCAGTTGGTAGGCTTTATTCACTTAACTATCAGGAACGTTTGAAAATATAGGGACATGAGACGCTTGAATCAAAACGTCTTAAGGTAAGGCCGACTTAATTTTAACGTATTGTATACTCGTTAGTGGGATTTTTGATGATGATGCTTCAACGTTTTTTGAACTACGAGCACGTGTAAAACCAGGGGACACCGCTTGAAATTAATTGTAAGGAGTGAAAATTCAGATTGTAAATGTCTCTTTTTCAATGGTGTGGTGGGGCCTTGGAAATTTGTGGTACGGTAGCCTACAAAATTGAACGTGTTCGTCTCTATGAGATGTAAAATGACAGAGGCCTAAACCTTAAAGAAATTAACCGGGAAAAAAATTAATAGCATCACTTTTATTCAATTTTTTCCCTCTAGCATATGCGGATTTCAACACATCCAGAGGGTTGGTTGTCGCCGCTACAATCTTTTCGAATCTTCCTATTTCGTGGCTATCACACTTACCACAGTGGGCTATGGGGATCTTTTTCCCGACGTGTGGCTATCCAAGTTCTTCATGGTCACTATGATCCTCGTCGCCCTAGCAGTCATGCCAAAAAAGGTAAGATTCTTTTATAAGCTAAAATATAATTTTATAAATGCAGATGCAAACCCATCTGAGTTGCGTCTGTATAGATCAGTGACACGACGTAGTATTATTGTATATAACTCTATGCTGGAACTTGATGGGTTAGCTGCAAGGAGCACTGCAGAGATAACAGAAGGGCTTCATACTTTTATTGTTGGAGAAAACAACGTTATTTTAAGCCTAAGAAATCCGCTCTTCCGTTGTTTTTCCCTCCATTTTTATGTAGTACACCTTGTAGTTATAAACTCCAAAACCCATACTGGTGCCAATCTGGTGACAATATGGCGGCAAATGTCACGGCTCTACAGAGCAGCGGCAAGTGACGTCATATTGGCTACAAGAGAGATAGTTGCAAGGTGCACTAGATTGAAATGGAGGGTTAAACAACGGCACTTCTAGTCAAGGCAGTGCTTTAAAAGCGGATATCTTAGGCTTAATAAACCGTTGTGTTCACCAATCCCTTATGCTGCGAGGTTGTAATTGGAAAATAAAGATATAAAAAATATCAGCAACTGCCAACAAATGGACAAAAATCGCGCGTTATAGGCCTAAGAAATCCACTCTTAACAGCATTTCTTCAGTAAGACGCCCTTCTTTTCGCCCTCCAGTGCCCCTTGCAGCTAACCCAGTTACTGGCTCCACCATAGAGTTATTATATACAATTATACTACGTTATGTCACTGCCCTATTTGTTTATCACTAACCAAGCCCGTTTGACTTTCCGTTTAGTAAAATACAATCGTATAAGGAGAAAATAGAAACAACAGGAGTGAGTATTATGGGATATGACGCAGCACTGTTGCACTTGAGACACGTTACTTATAATAATCAAAACCGTAACTTGAAGGAACAAAGGTGTCTTACCGAGTGACAGGCTGCAGTATCTAAACCACGCGCAATGGCTGTTTGCCGTGACGTCACCATGAGTTAGCCAATGACGAACGAGAACAACGGCTATTTGGCCGTCTGAGTGGACTAGCCCAGTCACGTGACATGCACGTCACAGGAAACAGCCACGGCGCATGCTATAGGACAAATACCATTATTTAGTTCTATGTAGCACTCGATTTCAACAAGCGTCGGAATGCGCAAAGACATTTCTTTTTACACAACAAACAAGCCACGTGCCTCTTTAATTATTGAGTGTAAATGTGGTGCGTCCACGTGCACCAGGGAGGAAGCGGTCAAGGTGAACGATATCACTGTCACTAGATGGCGCCCATCTAGCGGTTCAAAATCTGCCTTTCATAACGGTCGATAGCTGGAGAAAGCGCCCTTAATGTCGTTATGCATACTTTTTTGTTTGCTCCCTGGTGCACGTGGACGCACCAGCTTTACAATCGGTAATTAAAGAGGCACGTAGCTTGCTTGTTTCCTAAAAAGAAATTTATGTGTTTGTTCCTTCGCGTATTGAAAGTAAGGGCTATAGACAGAACTGGATAGTGGTAAAGGGCCATAGATGCTGCAACAGGCTGAAATTTGGTGTCAATCCCACTTTAAACACCCGAAGCACTCGTGTGCTACCAGCATCCCTCTAATTGATTGTTGGGCTATAGTGTTGCGAGTCTTACAACGTGTCGATGTATTTGCAAGATTGTCAGTATTGCTGAATATCAGTTGTTTTGTGTATTATTCGTAAACTTGAATAAGTATGTGTTTGCATGCTGTTAAATATAAACAAATGTACGCCATTTTTTTAGGTGTTAGTCTTTTTTCATTCTGGGGGTCTTATATTGTCTCTTTTGGTTTGAATCTGGATTTTTTTCCATTAATTACTTTCGTTTGTCTTTTTCTGCATACGATGTATTTTTTCGTGCAGTTGTGTTAGCCCACCAATAGGCTTTACTTACGTCGTGTCTCGCTTTGACGCATGTGCATCGGGTTAAGGCGCCAAAATGTTTTTTTCTGACTAAAGTCACTGCTGAGTCAACATTTCAACAACAACAACCACTCCTGCTTGAGTTCCTTCACTACTGCTGTCGAGGCCTTAGGCATTACTTTTGGCCTAATGTTCGACTTTCATCCATGAGCCTATTTTGATGGCTTAGGTATTTTCCTTAGAGTTACAATGTTAGTTACTTCATCTAGTAGTTACTTCATCTAGTAGTAGCTTTATAGTAAAGCTGAGATCTCTTAGCAACACAATATGTTTAACCCTTTTAACTGCTGAAATCATTTTCTATCTCCACAAAAGTAGGGGTAACCTGGACGGGACTCGAACTAGCAACTTGAAGGAGCTCTTTAACTTCAGGCACACGCCTCTACCAACTCGGCCACGGCCGTCTCTAGAGTTGGCTTGTTAAAGGAACCTTATAGTATTGTTGTCGTTTCTCCATTGTTGGCCATCTCGTGCATACTTTGGACTCTGTTTTTAGAACTCAAAGCTGTGATTGTGTTTTTGGCGAGTAAACTCGTCGCCAGCACTTTAAGGGTTAAGTATTCACAAGTCAGCTTTTACTTAATATTAACCAAAAAGCTATGTAGCCTATGAACCTCAAGGGAAGTCACATAGTCATTTGGAACCTTTCCTGGAACCATCGGGGCAAAACCAATGAGGAATGTAGTTCTGGACAACCGGGTAGCCTCCTAGGACTAAAACACGATAAACATTAAGCAAATTTGTTAGCTTCCCTTATTAGATTTAACCGTCCTTCAGGTCCTCCCCACTGAGCTAATTTCGTCATTATAAGGTAACTCTCGACCAACGAATCGTCTGATTTATCTTCTAATATCTCTTTGACATTGTTTGGCACTTTAAACCCCTAGGGCCTGAAATTAGCCTTGGCGACTGGCATACCTCTATCCGTCTCATACAGGTGGTGACCTCTATTAAGAGGTTCCTGCACCACCGCAGACGTTCCTGACTCAGCAGTACAGAAGTTACCAAACCAGAAAATTTAGAGGAAAAAATTGTTTCTATTTTCCCTGATAGTATTTTTCTACAAGAGGGAATCTACGTTGCCTCTTGGCTGATTTACCTGCTTATGCAATTGTTTGTAACACTGAAAATAGTTATCTTTATCCCGTAGTTTCACTGGTGCAGCTTTCTTTGTCGTGGTTTTTATGCTTTTATTTTCACTTACTCCAAAATTAAAATTAAGGGTGTGTTTAGCCAAAGGCAAAAAGGGATTGAGGCTTAATGGCGCGTCGACAGCTAGGTCATTAGCGAAAGGTAAGAGTAGTTGGCAACTAACAGAAAGAGTGTGTTTCGGTTTTAAGTAGCTTTCAATCAAAAGGGGAAAAAATGCCAAATATTCCAAGATCTTCTACATGCTGTAAGTCCCCTTCTATTGCCCATAGAAGAATAGGAGCAAGAGAAACTATACAGTTGTGCTTACAATCAGACCACCACTATACCCTCCACTCCCCCCCCCCCCCCGAAAAAAAAAAGAATGCTATGTTGCTGCCTTTGATAATGATATCTCAGTGAACTTCTGCAGTGGCTAAGTGTTGTACGTGCAGTTTTGAGAAAGGCCAGTACTTGTCAGTATAGAGTCGAAAATTTAAATTTAGTATTTTCGTCAAGAAACAAAGACACCTACTCAGCTCGGTTTATTTTTTTTAAACATAATTCAACACCTACTTCTTCGCACCCTTTAAGTATTGAATGGAAAGTTGGTGCATCCACGTACACCAGGGCGCAAGCAGTCAAGGTTAACGGTATCATTGTCACAAGATGGCGCCTATCTAGCGGTTCAAAACCTGCGTTTCAAAACGGTCGATACATAGAAAAAAGTGCCGTGGTGTCATTAGGCTTAACTTTACTGCTTGCTTCGTGGTGCATGTGGGCGCATCAACTTTACACTCAATAATTAAGGTGGCACGTGGCTTGTTTGTTGTGTAAAAAGAAATTTATTTGAGTGTTCCTTCACCTGCTGGAAATAACGGCTAGACAGAACTAGATAGTGGAAAATCGCTGTAGATGCTGCAGCTTGTCATTTGGCGGAAATCCCCCTTTAAGGGGGTTTGCCTTACGTGGAAAAAAAATCTAGCCATTTTCAAACAATCAGTTTAATTCTTACGTGCAGTGAATTTTGTAAAAAGTTAAAGAGATCGTATACGTTGTTCAAGGTAAATGATTGCAAGCATAAAACCTTAGCAACGTGCCTGTGTTACCAACACCATAACATTGCGTCATTCAAGTTACGACTTTTGAACTATACTCTTCACCGGGGGACGTATTATTATATGTCATAGCAACCTGCATATTTGGCATGTTTAGAAGCGAATGACTGACGTTGGGTGCAGTAATGCAAGATATACTGCTCGTCGACATGTAACCAATTTCATTCTGCTGATATATGGCGCGCCTTCAATATTGCACATGCCATCAAAAATAAAGAAAATTGAAAATGCATATGCGAGTTTGCAACCTAATGTTCCGTTTATGGATTTTAGATTACAAACGTAGTTTAGTGCTGACTTTTTTTGAATTGTGACGTGACCTGTAGTACTTATGGTATTCTACACGACCTGAAAAACTTAACCTTGAGTTATAATCAATACATACAAAGCTTTAAACTACGCAGGACTAAAGGAAATACAAAATATAGCAGCGAAAATTATACATTAAAAATGGTAAAGATTAGATAGCGTTTATTAATACATAATAATACGTAGGCTCCCACAGGCTTTCAAAAAGGAGGGGGGGGGGAGAGATGGCTCACCGAAAAAGGATAACAGCACTAAAAAAAGGCAAAGAGCAACATTTTCAAATGAAGATGTAAGTAAAGAAAAGCAGGTTTCTGAAAAAAAAACTAGTAGGCCTAATGACGGTCCGGTCTATGCATACGAGATTAAAATCCTTAAATTTTTCCATTGTTTTTCTTCATAATTGCAGCCATCGAAAGGGCCAGGAGCCAGCCATGACTCCGATCCTGACTGTCATGCCACCTTTACTTCCAATTTGCGCCTGAAGCCGGGGCTCTACTACAGTACCGGTAGGATCTTGGATAAAAAAAAAAAAAGCATACGCGACTCGGTTGGACAATATGGCCGCTCAAAGCCCCGCTGATGCGATTGATTTGTCTTGTTGCCGCTTTTTGTCAATCGAGGGCGACACCTTCCCTACAAAAATGCTGCCTTCCCTGGAACGAACATGTCGCTATTTACTGAAGAGCTATGTGCAGTCGAGAAATTTAATAGCTTTGTGGCAAAACTAAGGGAATTTATTTATTTGTACGTGCAAACTATTTTCCAGGTGATTACTGGGATTAATTTAGTGAATTGCTAAGGTTTTTGTCAGTTGCCGCTATTTGGCAGTAGATGGCGGGACTCACCGTACGAAAAATCATCGATGTGATATGCTTGACCAATTCCCGAACAGACCTCGAAGAAATGAAATGGGTCACGCGTGGGGGCCTTTTTGTCCCCCCCCCCCCCCCTACCATATTGTTTTAGATTTGGCCGGATGGATACTTTACTGACCATGCTAAAGCATAAACATTAAGAAAACCGAATCAGATAGGGCGCTGTCTGTCTACTCCATTCTTAACTGTGATCGTCTACCAATAATTTACTTGCGATCGGAGTTCTCTGAAATCAAATTCTGTAAAAAACGGAGAGGATTTATTCTAATAGATCGCCGAATCAAAGTTGTAAGATATTTGTCTACAAGTTTATGAAAAATGATGGTAAAATAAGAAACCCAGCCTTTCAAATTGTCAAAGCAGTCACGCTTGCGCATATTGTCCGTGAGCTCACAGAAGGATGTCATGGTGGTTTATTTGTGTGGGTACCTGATTAAATCCTTCTTATCCATATTTTTTTTTTCAGTTCGAGAGTTTGGCGTTCTCATGGATGGAGCGCCAGAAGGTGGGTGGGTCTTACAGCAAGCCAAGCAGAAAACCCGACCGCCATGTTGTTGTTTGCAGTACACAAGTCACTGCAGACACTCTTACAGACTTCCTCACGGAATTCTTCTCTTACCGACAACTTATGGTAAGCTTATTATGCATCTGATAATACTTAGAATAATGAAACATCATCTATTCCTTATTGTAGATGGAGAAAAGAATACCATTAACCAGTAAGGTGCACAGACATCTGAGAGGGCAGGATCAACTTTCAGTGACAGGGCACTCTGAGGCTTTATTTTTCTGGGAACTTTTTTATTTTTGTCTCTCACTTTTTTACCATTTTTGGCCCCTTTCTTGAGCTTCCTATAGTGTCCGCGGCCCATCTTGAGTTCGCCCCAGAATAAACACAAATAATCGATTGTACGTGTTTAGTCGCAGAGTGCCTTGTTGATATCCAAAGTAGTTACAAAAAACAATGGCGGCCGTCGGTTAAAGCCGCCCCCTCTAGGAAGACGTAGCTGATCACAAAATGAGTGCAAGATACGCCGCGCCCACTACAGCTTTCTTTTTGCCCCTTTTTAGGGCTGTAGGCCCTTTCTCCTCGCTGCGACCAGCATTTCTCAGTGCAAGAAAGCAAAATATGGCAGGTTTTTTCTTCAAAAAGGAAAAAAAAGGGCAGGGGCAATGCCCCACCCTACCCTCCCCTGTGCATACGACTGCCATTAACCCGAGTAATGGTTATTTACCCAAAATCAAAACTGGTGTAAGGGAAGCCGTCAGGTTTCCGAAAAAGGCTCGGCCTTTGAAGGTAGTGATGTCATTCAACCAGAGAAAGGCCGCCAAGGTTAATCCCATTACCAAGTTAATAGCACCGACTAATAGTTCGAAAGTTAAATGAAAACTAGAACGTTGCTATCGCGGTGACAGTCTTCAAGTTTACATTTAACGTCCAAAGTATTATTCGGTGCGATTAGCGTGGCTAATAGGATAACCCTTGACGGCCTTTCCCTGGGTGAATGATATCACTACCTTCAAAGGCCGACCCTTTTTGGAAACTTGGTGGCTCACAAACGCTGATTTTCGTTTGCTTCGCTCACTCAATCGGTTCAACCCCCTTTCAGTTGCTCTTCTCGAGGTTAATGTTAATCTGCACGTGAAGCTGGATTTGCTCACTCAATCAGCGCAACCCCCCCCCCCCCTTCAGTTGTTTTGTGTATACAGGCACCTTCGCCTTACATTTTCCACAATTTGCAAGTATTTTGCCCGATTAGAATTCTTCCTAGACATGATAAAATGTGTTTTAGTTGTTTCACAGTTAATAACCACACGTAACTAAGGACTGTTACGTGTATTTTATATGTCTGTACCATTTTTCTTTAGGAATTTATGTCTATAGATAATTAGCCATTACTTACGCCGTTTTTTCGTTCGCTCACATTTTTTTATGCAGTAATCCTTGAAGTTCACTGTAACTAAAACATCAGACCTCAAAACATTTTGTGTTTTTGGTTATTACCATAAACCCCGTTGGCTCGTGGGTGTTCTGGCAGAAGAGAAAAACAATTTTTATCAGATTCTATAAAAGAATCAAGATGGAAAAAATGCAGAATATTAACGAAAATGAAAGAAATGTAACACACAATATCAATTCTGAAGGAAAGAAACACAGCAATGATGACGACACTAACAACAATTAAATTGTCTTAACAATCCTCCTCAGAAAAAAAAAACCAAAAACCACGAAGCTGAAAAACATCGCAATTCGTAAGAAAAGGCATGGAACGTTCAGCCAGCAATGTTGTACATATACTTTCCTGGCTATCTATATGTTCCGATTAACGGACCAGCCAAACCACCCCAATTTTTCTGGAACGAATGGTAATTTGTTACTACTTTAAAGTCCTGATAGCCAAGTTGCTACGCTGCTGGTAAAAGTTTGATTTGCGTAATCGTTCTTGTGGATCTTTTGTTTGGTTAATGAACAGTCAAAGCTTGTTCTTATAGCGAAGTCAAATTTGTCATCTCTGAAAATAAAATGGTTGTTAAAAAAGGATGGGGAGGGGGGGGGGGAAAGAAACGAAGTCAATGTTGGCTGGATGTTACTGACCAACCATCGACACCCACAAGTGTATATACACAAGAATTATATTTAATTTTAGGCCAATATGCATTTAGGCTTATTCACAAATAAAAATGGATGAAAACAGTACCAGTAATGTTTTTTTCTCG
The DNA here is from genome assembly GCA_023313725.1 of Lithobius niger. NCBI lineage: Eukaryota > Metazoa > Arthropoda > Chilopoda > Lithobiomorpha > Lithobiidae > Lithobius > Lithobius niger. The sequence goes on along the minus strand of JAHWFP010034518.1, from coordinate 5,951 downwards.
TCGTCCATCCATCTTGTTCACAAGATGGCCGACGAGTAACAAACATCACTGTTTACGAGCTCTGATTTTCAACTCCTTTCGTCCATTTTTACTTGTGAACAAAACCGAAATGCATACTGGCCGAATTTTTAATTGAATTTTCGTGTGTGCTTATGGGTATGATGTTTTGTCTTTAACATCCAGTCAACATTGCTTTCCCACCTTGCAAAATAATTTTATTTGAAACGTAAGTCACTATAGTAACATCGCTGTTGCTGTTAACTTTTTGTTAAGTAACAGATTGAGTCATCATCAGCCTTCATTTCGGATATGACGTCAAATCAATGCAGTCATATTTTTTTTTGGCATTAGTCTCTGCTGATGCACGATTTTTTAGACATCGTAACGGAAAGTATATACTGCTGACTTGTCATAGTGGCCATTACTCTTTTCCTTAAAAAATGTATATGTGGTATTGGTTTTAGCATCAATACACTGTCTTGACCTAGCCGTACTGTCTGAACTGTTTCTTATTTTTTACAAGTATACTGATCCCAAAAAAATCATCCCGTCACAGCATGTGGACAAGATGAATTTATAAACTCCAGCAATGTTTTTTTTTTTTTAGGGGAGGGTTTTTATCTTGTGAGAAAAACAGACAGTAGAGGTGGTTTCCGGTCTGGTTAACAACTCCCCCATGACCCTCCTTTTCATTGACCACTGTCCACCGCGGTTGCAGTGATGGCAAGGAGTATCGATTTGGTTTTTTTTCTTTTTTTCTTTTTCTTTAGTTTATGAAATATTAAATATAGAAACCTTGCGTGCGGTCCGGCATTGCTTGCATTGACAGCCGTTGCATGGTCCAACTGGCTGAATGCATATACATAGACTAAAAATAGTTTTTAATGTGGCACTCAAAACCACATTCGACGTATAAGTAATACAATTTTACACATTGTGAAAACGACCGTTGAAAATAGATTCAAGCCCCTTGGAGCCTTGTGAACACAGAATGATCAAATGGGCGCATGCCTGTGCGTCACATGTCTTACCACATTCGCAGGGACCGA
>JAHWFP010034517.1:89588-143834 GCA_023313725.1 Lithobius niger | reverse complement strand
ATTGCTGAATTTGTCAGACAGGAGGCGGGAATCACCACCCCAACCAGGAACCCCGGAGAACAAGCTTACTAAACCACACACACACTGCCCCCAAAACACTAATAAAGAACCAAAAGGCAACCAACCCACCAGGACCAGGTATCCAGCGACGCCATGCCCCCATAGAGAGGCCCATGGTCCCCAACCAACAGCCGGGTGAGTTAGCCCAACGCCTGGCATTACCTCCACCTCATCCTTGAGAACCTAGCTGAGGAACAAGGCACACAAGCCCAGAAAACCGGCCCGCTCCACTAGAATTGCCGTAATGGAGCACAGCCAGAATAACACACTGAAACAAGGCACACCGACTCTGGCTTCACCCCCAGGAAGCCTGGCCAGCCACAACATGGCTTGCACCACAGATCCGCCCGCCCCAGGCCACTCGGGACCCTCAAGGAAGTACGCACAAACAGGGGCGGGTGGCGCAGGGAGCACGCTGCTACTGCTACGTCCAGCGGCGTCCCGCACCAAGAGTGTAAGAAACGTCCGCGTTACTCCAGCGAAATCCTAAACCTACAATTACCGTATTGTTTCAAAGCAGGTCCAGAAGAAATACTGAAGTACAACTGTACATGTAATAGCGACATTTCGAAAGGTACAACACTTGACCACATGGCGTAAAACAAACACGGCGTAAACAACAAGACTGCAGCTTGCATCCCTTGCTGCCCACGTTAACCCCAGAACGCGAGTGAGCGGTCGCTCCGTCCGAAACCGGAAGGTATCTTCCCACTAGGCCAAAGTGCTTGATCAGCCAGATACAATTCTCCAGGCATGCACAATGCATAATCACCGACCAGGCTTCCAAACACTCTTTCCTGAATTGGGGAAAGTACATTTCAGTTTCAGGCCTTTAACACTACCTTGACATATTAAACGACACGAACACTGTAAAACCTCTGCTGGGAAGAACCATTCATAGTTAGGCTATGACAACGAACACACTCTCCCATCCGTCTCATGCCAACACAATGCTACAGAAGGTATAACATTACTTATGAGTCACAATTATAGAACGCCGCTGAACATAGCCTATTCAACCGCCCTGGATTCAGCCATTCCGACAACATGTCTGCACCATTTAGCGCAGACGGCACGTTATATAACCAGAAATATAGCTTTCGTAGCCAATCCCCCAAAGACATACATTTAATGGCAATGCGCTTTGACCTCAAGATTCTCACCTCATACCTAGTAAAGTGGATGGCAGAATGGGAGCCACAGTACAATGAAGGTGTTGTAGCCAACGGTGCCAATACCGAATGTGACATGCACTGTGTAGCCAGGCCAACACTCCTACAGCCGGAAACAATGTTTTGAATTCCGCCTCCATTGTACTGAGGCACACCATACCCTGCTGTCACAGCCCCAAAAAACAGGCACGCTACCCAAGAATACAATGTGCCCACCGAAACTACGCCGGTCGACTCTATCGGCTGCCCAAGATGCAGCTACACATGCATACGATTCAGATCACGTGACACTTGAAAGAACAATAGCATAATGTTTCGTACTGACAGTACATAAGTATCGCAGTATGGTCAACAATAAGCGAATATGAATGGACGTAAAGGCATAGGTATATTGGGACAATATTATAACACCCAAAAGAATATCAGGCCTTGTTCTAGAAGCTCCATACAACAACTTCCTACTAGTGACCTGTATGGGAAATGTACAATTGTCTCAACTTCGTCACGCCTCGTTTGAACACCAGTACCTGCAGACATGAACTGGCACACGCACCGTACACGTTTCATCGACGTCATACCTCTCCATGAGTTGTGCAAAGTAAGATTTGATGAATTACTGTCATGCCATCAATTCTTAGGAAGGCAACACCTAATAGGTTTTTTTTTTTTTTTTACTTCAAAAGACGTGAGTTCGAATTCAGATTCAAGCAACGTTAATACATTTGCTCTAAGAGTTTCGATTCCGGCTAACAAAAGCAAACATCCACATAAAACTGCATCTAAACCAAAATGAAAAACACAGGTTAAGTCCCAAGAACTGAGAAAATCCCATCATGACTAATGGCCTTTCAAGTTCTTCCCATCACAGTCACCCACTTTGGTGAAGACCATATACGGCTGTTTGCAATAGCCACACAGTACCATGGTGAACCCCAGGTTTGAATCCTTTGGGGATTTTCACGAAGGTTTTGCAATCCAACGTACCACACACTGGATATCCAAATCAACATTTGTTTACTTCAGAATGGATACCATAATACATAAAAGAATCTAACCTAAAACAAAATTCACACTGGGCTGAATACTCCATCAAAATCCACACCGCTTGCTTGACAAAACCCCCGAGCTACTAGTCGGGAGCGGAAACGTCTAACGCTTCCGTCGGTATTCTTCTACCTTGTATATCCATTTACATCCCCACTTCCATATCAATAGTTACATTAACCTCTATGTACCCCTCTTTTCGTAAAGGACGCAACGTCGTCTCCCATGGACCGTTCCCACTTGTGAGGACAGGCAATGGCTTCTGCATAGATAATTGGCCCAACAATACACACGTATGCCGCAGCATCACTGAAATCAACAGGACTATCCTGCCCACTAGTGGATACAGTTCCGAAAACAGGTGTTCGTCTACCCCTAAAACCGAACAGTGGTTCAAACTGACATCCCCGTTCTACACAATATTATTTGACATCATTAACACTGCAGAACATAATTCCATCTGGGGTGTGATAGTACACATCCAACCTACCTACCCTTTGCCCCGTCTGACGGACTACTACTTCCCTACACCAATACTGATAATCTAAAGGAGCCAATTTGGGGGAGGAGCCTACACTATTACTACGAATGAATGGTCGAGGAGGAACTTCTTCAATGGTTAGTGGGCCCTCAGTCTTATCTTCTGCTTCTACCCTAGAATTACCATCCGATTCTGACACTGTACCCGAATTAAGTCCCTTCCCACAGTTAAAATGTAGTTGCACTTAGACTGGGTTTGGGCACACTCTGAGGCCTATACTGCAAGGACCTCCTCCCTTCCCCATAACTTAACCTCACCAACCGTTACATGTTAAGTTTCAACGACCAAGTAAGTATGGGGATTCCACTCTATATCCTACTGTGTCTACCGCATAGCCAATGAATACCCCCTCCCAGCTTTAACGTCAAGGGTATCCCTTCCCGGCTTATGGAAGTGTACATAACACATTACACCAGGCCTTCGTAATGTCTGACTGATACACCTCGATCAAACAATAATGTACAAGGGACCCTAAGCCTAAGTATGAGTGAGGGCACCTATGCTTCAGGTAGGTGAACGTACATACACATTCTGCCCAAGATTGCGTGGCAGAGAAGTCTCGTGAAGCATTGCACGTACCCCTTCTAACAACGTGCGGTTAAATCGCCTAGCGATTTCAGCCATAGCTGGTGAGTAGGCATTGGTTCTTGATATCTGATACCCAACCTACATATATAATCACAAAATTAGATACCTCGGTCTGTGCGAACATTTACAAAGTTGAAGCTAAATTGTCTTTCACTCCTGGCACGAAAGTCAACAAACGTTTGAAACACATCGCTTTCCTTAGCGATGGGAAACACTCATGCATAACGAGAATAATCATCAAGTAAAGTAAGCACATATCTACAATTACCCAAGGATACCGTGCGACTTGGTCCCCAAACATCCATGTGAAGGAGCTCGAGGGGCTTCTAACTCTGCAAGGCACCAATACCCTTAAAACTAGCCATAGTCGATTTGGTTACCTTGCAGACCTCACACTGAGGAGAGTTAGGCTTCACTCACTAGAATCCAATCCATGTACCACCTTGGAGTTATGTAAATGTATCAGGCCCAATTTACGCTGATGACCGAGCCTCGAGTGCCAGGTTTCCACAGAAACCGACTTAATTGGATTTAATTTCAACATGTACTTTAAAGTCCCCCTTCTGAGTCCTACTTAAGCCAAGGGAACTCATACTCGAACCAGATGAACAAGCTACAGCTCCATTCACATGTTTTGGTTTGACCTTAAGAGGCAACAATGCATACACAATACAACTTGTTTGCGATTCGCAAAAAAAATTGGGCATAGTGGCCCCGTGCCCAAAGGGCATCAGATTCACCCCCCCCCCCCCCACTCAGCCTAAGGACCCAAGGAAGAGAAGACAGTTGAAGGCAAAAGGAGGGGGGAGAACCCTACTTCAAACCCAGTACTAACCGTCCAAGTTGCCAGACTCCAGTGAGACCATGTCTTGATGCACACCGCAGGAGCCAACGCCGCTGCCATTCCAAGACCAAAGAAATGTAGAGGCAATAACGATTAATGTAAACATACCCTAACATACCATAAACACATAGGCCTATGGGCAAACGCCCATGGAGACACTTACCATACCGTTGGCGACACAATGCTCACCGGGGACATGTGACACCCTTAAAGCGACAACTGGCAACTGAACGGCAACAATGTGTCCCGCTGCGTCAGTGACATAATAGCTACTTACCCTGGTGACAACTGGCTACAGAACGGCGGCGATGTGTCCCGCTGCGTCAGCGTCATGCAGCTATTTGGCTTACCGGAAGAATAGTGACTCCTCTCCGATTAGCTTCTCGTTGGGCTAGAATGATGTAAAATGATCAGCTGAACAACATTTTCCCATAACATTTTCGGGTGTTCCAGCTATTTTCCCCGGCGACAACTGGCTGCAGAACGGCGACAATGTGTCCCGCTGCGTCAGCGTCAGAACAGCTACTTACCCTGGTGACAACTGACTACAGAACGGCGACGATTGTGTCCCGCTGCGTCAGCGTCATACAGCTACTTTTTCTGGTGACAACTGGCTACAGGACGGCGACAATTTGTGTCGCTGCATCAGCGTCTAGTAGCTACTGAGTGTCGCCGAGGGTGCTACACGTGTTGCCAGTGGCGACAGCGTGGGTCCGGTTAAAAACCGCCCCTCGGCTCAACCAGCGTTGCAATTATGTCCAAACGCGGCACTTGCAACTTTTTTTTTTTGCTGGGATAGTCGGACCACGGACAGTGCCCGTGGTCGGCTTTTTACCACTCAGTGTAGGAACCGCACTGCTAATTTCCCCACCGGGAGCGGTCGTCCTATTCATCCTCTCCACACTACTGGTTTTCAACTTACCGCCACTGTCGGCCACTCACCTAACGCCCGCCATCGGATCGGCACGGACCTGCCTTGCGGGACGGTGACAACTCCACTGGCTTACTCTACAAATCACCATCTGCATGAAAAAAAATGATATTTCAACACGAACAACATCCCGGGGAAGAACGGGAGGCAACGACGCCTCCGTAACCACGAATCACAAAGGCTTCATTCTCGGCCGCCATCTTGCCCTCGACAACGACCGGCCGACCAAAACACACCGCCGGCATGGCCGTATCCGTTAAGCCTACCGTCTACCGACCGTTGCCGTGCTTCGATCCTGTTCCCACCGTGCTGCTTTCCCTCGTCGGATCCACTTCTTGACATCGAAGTCCGTTGTTGTAGTCCATAATACGCGTTGGTTAATTCGCGAAGCACGCAGTAAAAACTCGCACAACCATCCACGATGGGAGTGCTCGAAAAGTGATGCGGTTGGACTGGTGGGGGCGCTGACGTCGGTAAGGACGTGCAGCGCCGCCTGGCGGCAGTGGAGAAAAGCTTAGGGAGAACGTAAAAAATGGTGTTTTTAGTTCATAAGCGAGCAGTAAATAGCGTAAAAAGGTGGTTTTAGCAATATTACTGAAGGTAAGTATTTGCAGGAAGTAAGAAATTGAATAATTCATGTCGGTAGAGGATTCACAGTACAGGTACCATTATGAATCACAAAAAGCGTCATCAGAGCAGCATTACACTAGAACATTTACGTACAGCGCAACTTAAAATCTTGCTTGAATGCTTTTTTTGTTTTGTTTAAGACGACTTATACAACATTAAGCGGTTCCAGATAAGTCTTTGTTACTCAAGTCTTTGTTTACGTCTTGTACGCTTAGATTTCAAGGACAAGATATTCACCATTCCAATATCCTTACAAATTTTCAACAGCGATGTGACATTTTTAAATAAGTCTTAGAAATAAAATAACCGTGTACGTCTAACTGTACTTTTCCCAAATCTATATGGAAGAATTAGTAAGTGTCGATCATGGAGCTATCAAAAGGGCCCAACATAGGCCAGGCCATTGCCACAACCATCAAGTATGCCAAGATGCAGAATATTTATTATGGACCAGTGCCGTAGCAAGGTTATGTTAACTGGGGGGGGGGGGGGGGAAAATTTTTTTTTGTGCCCCCCCCCCTAGTGACGCAGGCCCACCAACAAAATATTGGGGGGGGGGGCCCCCCCACCCCCCCCGCGGGGGGGGGGGGGGGAGCGCTCTACCCCCCCCCCCCGGGGTCAGGGGCGGAGCCCCGGAAGCTGAAACATTTTACTGTTCATCACTGCCTGATCTGGCTTCTGAAGGGTACTGTTTTTACATATTCTTGAGAAATTTATTTAGCAATACGATGCGTTCATGTTAATGTTCAAGAAAAAATTTTCTCTCATCCTTTTTTTTTTGGCTCGGTTTTGGGCGCCAGATTCATACTTTCTTTTCATTATGACAGCAACCTTGCCGTGGCACGGTTAAGGGATATGAAATCGTGCTTTTTCAGAAGGGCATGTGGTAGTGGGGACCCAAGGTGATGACCTTCACCCATACGCCTTGGGTTGGCCCATGAGAAATCAGCCATGGTGTTGACGACTGATGCTCTTTGTAATGCAGGAAACTACCCAATGATGGTGGAAGAGCTCGGGAAAAGCTTAAACCACTGACTGCGCTGATTATATCGTAGCTTATATAATCGTAAAATAAGCTGCAATTTATTTTGAACAGTCAGTGGTATTTAAAATTATTGTCAAAATAATTTCAACTTTTGAAATTAAGTTGAGCTTTAATTTTGAAAGTAATACATATACAATACATGATCTGTTGAAATTTGAATTATTATTTCTTTTTATTAAAGATTAGGTAAACGATTTTGCTGCCCCCTCTGCTGGTGACTGGACATTGCCTGTTATGGACCTTGCTACGCTGCCGAAGTAAGCAACTCTCTGGCGACCAGCCCTAGCTGCTGATAACCAGATGATGACGACTCACATGGGAAGGCCCGAAAGCTACAGCTATATGTTGGGAAAAGCAGTTTCACACGTTAATGTTGACTGGTAGATGGTGTGAGATCATTACAGAAAGGATGCAACATGAAGAGAACACTGTTTCCTACACAAGAATGCCTGAAGTACTACAGCCTATCATATTATTTGATTTTACCTATCTGTTGTATTGTAAGTTGTACATTCTTCTGTACATTTCACCTTTTTCACTTTACGTTGTACCTTGTTGCACAGTCATAGTAAATCAAACAAATACAGTACATAAACAAATAAATCATAAATTCAACACTGCAACTAAGTGGCTTACCATATTAATGACACCACCTCCATTCTTGACAGCATCATATACTTTGCTTTTTTCAGAGTTGGTCAAGTCGACGTTGTTAACCCGCACAATTGTGTCATTGACCCTGAAAACGTAGAAATAACACAAGCGATCTTTTAAAGATCTAATTTTCTATTCACCAAAAGACTGGTACTATTACAATCATATTATTCACAGACTGTAGAGAGCCTATGACAATGTACACAATGTCCCTACGTAAAAGCTATATGGCTGTTAGTTTTTCATATTGTTTGATACACTAATTAGAAGACAACATAAAGGTTGCAAACGACATTTTATCTTCAAGTGGTTGCATGACACACTTAGAAGCCAAATTTTTTGGGGTTTACCGTATACGTCTGAATATAAGACGCCTCAAATATACGATGAGTAGCATTTTTGGGCTCGCATGTTCCAAAGAAATAAATGGCTGCGATTTAAGACGGCTGACTTTAGCAAGGCTTTTGTAAGGTTTGGTACAATATTTATTAGCTTGTATACTAGTAAATTTCCCTGGTCCTGGATTCAAAACCCAAAATTTTAATAATAGCTTCGCCTTTGGACTGCTTCCTGAGGCCTTTTTCAATACGTATTTAGTTTTTGCTAAATAATCCAAAAACTATTTGAGCAACTGGCATGAGCTTAGCACCACTGGATAGCTATCGGCAAAACGATCGAAATGGTGTATTCAAATGTCAAAATCGGCCAAAATTTGACCGAGTTATGGATTTGAACGCGAGTATAAGACGATGCTGCCAATTTAATGGTGTAAATTTGAAAAAAAAGTACCGTCTTGTATTCGGAAATATACGGTACCAGGCAATACGAATAAATTAAACAACACATGAGACCACTGCGTGATTTTAAAAGTGGTCAAGATTGGATCACACATTTAAGTCCCAAGTTGACTTTTACGATGTGACGTAATCATTTCAGTCACACCAATGAAAATGATAATGGCTGGACCCTAAACTTTATAATATTTTATTCACTATTAACAAATTTTACGTCGACCACAGTATTTTGAGTGCTTCACACGAAAGGAATACTTTTATTGCCATTATTCGGCAAACTATGACTTACTTTAATTTTCCATCGGCCACGCTCCCTTTGGTGATGCTGCTGATGAAGATGCTGCTGTCAGGATATTGGGAATCATCTTTGCCTCCTGCCAGATCAAACCCTAATGCATCCAGAGAGCTGCCACCCTACAAGAAAAAAAAATTAAACCACTTATGTTATTTCTGTTTTGTGCATTACAATATTAACTCCCCCCCCCCCCCCATCATACCCTTGCTAGTTCACATGCCAAGATTCACGCTAACCTGGTTCTCATCTTACCATATCGAATTCGAGCGTCTCTGTCTCCCATTCTTGCAAGTCAGCGTCGATAGCCGAATCACGACTATGGTTGTGGCTGACAGTATTGAGCTGCTTCATGCGGGATTCTTTCTCCATTTGTGCCTCCATCTTCTCCCTAAAAATAAAACAATGAACATGATTCATAAAAAAATTTCCAAATTTCTGACTTTCCCAAGTTTTACCTGACATATCTTCCATGGTGGTTAAATTTATTTCAGGTGAAGCCAATGTTTCGGGGAAAAAAAATAGGTCATACACCCAATCAACTTTTAAGCCACAACTAATCTAAAGCACCCGCATTAGACCTTCCCTGTCCCCTCTGTTGCTTACAGCCGCAGGCATTAACCTCATTTTGGGCAAGCAAGGTCACTGAGGTGAGAAGTCAGTGTTGTGCCAACGCTGCCAACGCTGTTCTTAGCTTTCTTCATCTTGGGACTGACTTCGTCTTGTCGGGTGTCGGTTTCCTCGTCCTTCCCGCGTGAAGGATCAGGACTCGCTGGCCCCCAAACAAACCTCCCCTGTTCCGGGCCTGGCGCTGTTGTATTTCGGGTCAGCCATGCTAAATCTCTATGACTGAGCCCTAAGGGCCCGCACAGTAGGACGCTGTGTCTTGGTCAGGTCGATGGGACTCGGTCAGCCCCCAGTTTGTGCCAAATTGTATTTTTACATTTTTTATTATTTTAGTCATTGAATTTGTAGCCATTGACCGCTACTGTGTTAATAAATCGGCGTTTTCTATTTCCATTCTTGTTTGTCGTTTGTGCTGCCAAGTAAATTACTATAGTTTGTTCCACATTATGTTTTCAGAAAACTGACTGGATGACGACTCGTTTCTTTGCACTAAGAGTGCAAAAACATGTGGATATCATTTGTACACTCAACAAAGTAACTAGTAGAGTTTACGAATGAGATGTTTACGGAATTTTTGCACTCGTAGTGGAAGAAAACGTGGCGTCATACAGTCAGTTTTCTGAAAGCATAATGTGGAACAAAGTATAATTGAGGTAGAAGTACATCGTAGCAAAGGTGCGTGGTAGTAAATCCAGAAAAGAAACAATGCAGGAAGAGAACCAATGTTGGGGTACGTACTCGAAATGTCTTTATCGTAGTTAGGTAAGACCCCAAACAAACAAAAAAGAAGCCAAATAATTTCTGAATGTTATTAGTGTGTGGGGGAGGGGGAATGTAGGCATGCAAACCAAATTCCACAGATGAATGAGGAGTGGGCCGGGGAGGAGGGGGAGAGGGATAGTAAGCCAAGACCCACTAAAAAAGGGCTAAGTCATTTATTTTAGTGATGTCATAAAATAAATTCACCCGTCTTTAAATTCACCCGGGCTGTAAGCTAGTTAGTACGTGAAGAACTACAAAGTTCTTTCAGTTATTTTTTCTTCTAAATACCGTACATTTGCATGCTTCAGTAATATTTGGCAGATAGTAAGAATCTATTCTGTTCTTCTTGGTTCAACAGTTTCGTTCATGCATAGCAACATAACGCACGACAACATTTCATTTTTTTTTGTATTTGGAGTGTTTTACCTGCGGAGCCTACATCCCAATAAATTTCAATGGGCTATGATGTAAAACCTACCTAAGTTCTTTCAGTTCTTTGGACGCTTCATTTCTTTGTTTTTTAATGTCGTCTGAATCCCGGAGAGCTTCGGCAAGATCGCTGACGGCGCGATCACGCTCCCGCCGCAATTTATCACAGAGGGTGCGAATGCTTTCACGCTCCAGCACTATCTTGTCTCTCTCGCTGAACGCCCAGTCTCTCCTCCTTTTACTCACTTCCGCCTCCTGTTGAGCCTCTGTTGACATAAACGGGAAATATATATGCAACTGAAAATTAGGATTAGTAGTAATAAAAAAATAAAAATAAAAATCTATCAATGTGTCAATATTGCAAGCAACCTTTGTGTTAATTCTCAGCATCGGTAAGTACTAAAAACCAGTTGGTGGCGGCATGAGAAATTCTTATGCTCCATGTTATACACTTTGTATATATATCTATTATGTAACATCTTATAATGACTTACCGTTCAGCTCGCTCTGCAGTTTTTCCAATTGTTTGCGAAGCCGATCGATCTCCTGATTGGCTACATCTAAATTCTCAAGCCGCTCTTTCTGTCCTTTACTGTAACTATCATTGGCTCCAACACTTCCCGACGAGTCTTGCCGGTCAAGGGATTCACTGCGAGATTTGCGAGCTAACTCTCGCCGGTAAGCATCGTAATCGCGACGCATTTCATCCCGTTCGCGCGAGTTCCCATCATCTCTCGCCGTAACGTAATCTCCATATTTTTCCCTCAAGTCGTTGCATTCTTTTAGCGCTCGATCTCGATCATGAAGGGCAGAGGCGATTTCCCTGCGAAGTGTCTCAATCTAAAAAAAAAATTTCCAAGTAAACAAGTAATGAGACAAAGCTATGGGCAGTGACAAATTTGTGAAAACTAGGAAATAATTCGAAAATTGAATAGGTTTGGGAATTTTGTCTTCACATTAATAAATACTGAAACAGGTATAAACCAACAGGTATTTACCCACTTGGATGCAATGGGTACTTAGCTAAGTCAAGCTGAAGGTAATTGTATCTGGAGGTAAAAGAATGATAATTTGTGGGAAAGGGAAAGAGCTGTTATTATAAATTTATTGTTCAGTTTTTATTACTTTATGTTCTAAAGACGCTTATTGTTCAGTTTTCATTACTTTACGTTCTAAAGACGCTTATTGTGCAAAGTAAAATACCCCACACAAAAGCATCGGTACCAAAGTAAAATAAGTTCAATTAAGGCAAATGAAACATCAAAGTTTTATTTTTATCTTGCCTCGTTTGTGTGATTGAGCTTATAACTGAGGTCAAAAATATTTAAACTGCAAACACTTTACATGGAGGTGGTGGGGGGGATTCCGTCTAACTAGGCACCACAAGCTTATAACTGGGTAAATAAGGTAGGTAAAACAAATAAACCACAACAAGGCAACAATTACTAATAACCAACTTACAATTTTTAAAATAAGTACAAAATTTAAAATCCTGCTACCACTTAGATTTGATAACGGTTTCAACAAGGTTTGAAAATGGGACAGTGAGTAGCTTACATTGACATTCATACACAAGTTAGAACGTTAGGAGCCTCTGATATGTGGTGGTAATGCAAGATGTTTAATTTGGAATTTAATAAAAATGAAGAAACCGTAACTGTTACGATTTACTACTACTTCAACAAAAAACATGCAGCCACTGATTGCTACGGATTAGAGTGAATTGTGGCCAAACTATGCTCGTGCCCTGCCACACTGTGATTGAACAAAATGCAAATGGCCCCACGCAGTTGCCCAGTAAGGCTGCATTATTAATCGCTAAATTCCCTAACTGACATTAGCATCCAATGAGTGCTAGCAGCAAGATGTAGCAGCAATTAGTCTAGAATAGCACACACAGAGCAGTCAACACACCAATGATAGTGATAGAAGGAAGTCTTACAAACTCAATAACTACCTCTTCAACGGTCACTTTCTTCTGAAGATCCGAGCTCTTGACTTTCTTATTTGCTTCACTAAGCTCTTCTTGCAACTTTTCGATTTCCTTGTGCACAGAATCTCTTTCTAGCATGACAAGGGAGTACTCCTGGACGGCTGCATTACGCTCTTCTGTCAGCCGTGCTAAATCCTTGGTGGCTTTGATGCGCACCGCCATTGCTTGGTTGATCTCCTTCATGGCTTCGTCACGCTGCTGCTGGACCTGTAAGCAGAAACATACTGTCAATGCACGTCATACATAAATTATCGATCAACACGTTGCAAACCATCCAAAAAAGTATCTACGTTAATGTCCAAAAATTCTTTAAGTATAGAATTATTTCCTACCTTCGCAAGTGCCTCTTTCACCTCGTTGAGCTCGCGTAATGCATTGTCCCACTGGTGGATGGCCGCAGTGCACTGCTGTTTGAGCCCATTGCGTTCTCGCACGATACCATTACGGTCTTGGATGACCTCTTCATACTGCTTCTTTAGCTGGGCGACCTAAAGTACAAAAAAAAGTTAAGACAACTGATTCTGTGAATAATACTGCTGTACGTCCCAGAATAAAGGTTGGTGTTACTGTATCACAGCTTTTTGTGTTCCATGATTATCGCAGATTAGTTACTCAAGAATTAAATTCTCACTCCCTCAGAATTAAGCTGCTTAACTCGTAAAGATCTCAAGACACATTTTTGCCGTTGCTTGGGCTCGTCAGTAGACAATGCTCTGTGGAAGAGAGTGTATGTACCTTGCTGGTTGTAATGTAACAAGCTCAAAACTGGACTGGCTTTCAGCAACACACAGAAACACTGTCCATTTGTTGCATTTGTGGGAACTCTTGCCGATCAGGAGGTAACACCGTACCATATAAGTGTTCGAAAGATCAGGTTTTAATACAATTTGTTTCACCAAGACAAGTTGCCATACAACTGCAGTCCCTTCTCACGTTCCTTGTTTTACCCACTACCATCGTCCATCAGTGCTGACAGCATTGGAATGACCCGTCCTCACAAGAACATAGTGTCGGGATCAGTCAAACGGTTTTGGGACTCCACTGCTGGTGTCTCAACTGTGTCAACACCAGGCCGACAACTTTTTCTGTCTTGTGAAAAGGTTTACTTCGATCTTGGAAATTACTCATTACGCTCACTTTCAAAAACAGGATACTGTCAGTATCTTGCAAATTTTCGATTGTATTTCAACAAGCTCCATCAGGCAGGGTCAAGAAATTGAGTCTTCTGGTTACATTTTTGTCTGCTTGTTTTTACGTCTGCTTGCCTCAAAAGAAAAGAACGTCCATGGCTTCCGATATTTACAAGATATGCACAACAAGCGGCATGGCCAACAATATATTTACAATGTTACGTGGTTCTCGCAATTAAAAAATCGCAATCGAAAATTTGCAAGATACTGACAGTATTCTGTTTTTGAAAGTGAGCGCAATGAGTAATTTCCAAGATCGAAGTGAATCAACAGCGTTTCAAAGTAATTCAAGTAAGCCTAACGGTTTATTTTGTGAAAAGGTTTTTCACCTATTCACCTATTTCACATAACGTACCGTTGATTTATAAAATCATAATCATTTGCAGCTACACACAACACTTACCTCCTCCTGCGCGAGTTCCAACTTGCTGACCGTGGCTGAGCGAGAAGCATAGAGATCAGTGTAGCGCTTACGCAGGGAATCATAATCATCTTTGATGGCCTCATACTTTCGAAGTGTTGTAATGTACATTTGATTGATGGCCTCACTATTCCCATTTTCGTTGATTGCCTCCTGAAAGTAAATCAAACGCCCACTTTAGGTAGAAAAAAAACTTCAACTGCAACTGTTCAGCTAAGGTCTAAATAAAATTTGAGACATTTTTAGTCACTAAATTCTTTAGCTGTAAAATTTAAGCCAAGTGGAGGCAGCATAAAATAAAATGAAAATCATAATACAGTACAGAAGAGATATATTTTTGGCTTGCACTGCTGCAGTATTAAGGCAGCTTAGAAATTACTCAAAAACACCTTTAAAAATATTATCGCTTGGGTCATTGTGTGGTTAGAAGTATTTTACAATTTCTTCACTTAGTGGTTCTTGGTGATGGATTGCCATGACACTAATGGATAAAGATTGGTGAAGGGGGCTGGCGCACGATTATTGGTTTAACACGGCAAAGATCACCTTTCCGACTTTGAATGAGCCCCTACCATAAACACAAAAGCTCAGAAACGAATCAAAACTTGCCATGGAAGCAGCCTACATCGCCCCTCACCACAATAATGCAACCGACCTACAGGAGAATACAGCTGCACCACCAACATGCTTCCTGGATGTAACAAAAAAGCACTGCTTTGTAAATCTACTAATTTGAATCTACTAAATATTTAAAACCGTAAAACGACGTAATTTACAAGATTATTCAAAGAGTTGGGTAGGTTTAGAATGGCAGGAACCCCCGATGTAAACATGCTATAGCTTGCTCCACATTATCTTTGCAGGAAACTGACTGTATGATGCCAAGTTTCCTTGCGCAAAGAGTGCGAAAACGTGTGGATATTACACTTGTAGAATGTAGACTCTAAACAGTTACTGTTAGAGTCTACGAGTAGTGTATTTACGAGTTCTTGAACTCGTAGTGGAAGGAAACCTAGAGCCATATATTCAAGTTTCCTGCAAACATAATGTGGACCACACTATAGCTCAGCCGGTTGTACGTAATGGCCACCAAGGGGTGTATTTGAGATTTTTTGATCACTTAATGCCATAGGAAAAAATTACTACACATATTTAGCTTTCCAAAGATATTTTATCTCAGGATAGCTTAGTAAATACTCGCCAATGCGAATTAAACAAACATTATGGAACCACACACATATACAGGCCTAATTCCGTGTGCAGCCACCCTGCACAGTGTTACCAAACCTATTACATGTAGCACCTGGCGCGTGGCAAAAAAAATAATAATTCGGATATAACTATTCCCCGTTCGGTAGAACAAACTATTAACTTGTCTATCAATCTGCAGACCTACTTTTAATCCACATCATGTGGAGCCAAAATTTACGCGATTTACTCCGTTCGCGAATGGCGCTACAATGACCCATCCCTAAGGGCATTAAAAATCAAAGCTTCTTACACTATCTACCTGCTGATGTTTGCGGAGATCTGCCACTTCCTTGCGATCTTCCTCGCGGAATTTTTGGAGATTGGCCACTTCTTGTTCCAGGCGGTGTTTGTCGGCCAGAATCTCGTTGTACTGAGTCCGCAGCGACAGAGCCTCCGTTTGCTGCTTGTCTAGCTTGCTCATAGCTTGGCGGTGCTTCGAGCGGTAGAACTCCGAGTCGCGCATGGCTGCGTCGCAACGCAACCGTAGCGATTGCAGCTCGCTCATAGCCTGGTCGCATTGCGACTTAAGTCGATCATAGTCGCGGCTCGCGCTGAGCGACTTGTCACTGTTGCTAACACCTGCTGGCAGAAAGAAAGACAAAAAAAAACTGTATTACGAATTTAGTCTTTTTGATGACTTTTAAAATTTTTCACACACCATATTCTGTAAGAATTTTGCAAATAACTTAATGGGAAACAAAACTGAAAGCATAACAAATAATCGTACTAATGATGAATAACTAACACCCTACTAATGAATAACAAAGCAACATCAGTGAGCATTATTAGATAACACTGGTTTACCCAAAATTAGTCTAGCTGGGTAAACAGTTTAAATAATTTAAATTTACACAGTTTAACGAATTCTGTGGGTGCCATGAACCTCGAGGCAAACAACTTTGTTTAATGATAGTAACTCGCTACACATATTTTAACGATAGTAACTCACTACACAATAATTTTCTGGCTGGGGACGAATCAAGCTGACGAAAAAATACTTTAATCTGTCACTAAATAAAACAGCTGAATTAAGCAAATTGTCAAAATACTGCAGTCTTCTAGCAGAGATTATTTGGTTTAAAACGGCAAAGACAGCCTTCTCAACTTTGAATATGCCCCCACCGAAACTACAAAAGCTCAGAAACTAATCAAAACTTGCCATGGAAGCGGTTTACACACTCCTCACCGCAATAATGCAACCGACATACAGGAGAATACAGCGGCACCACCAACATGCAACCTGAATGTAACAAAAAAGCACTGCTTTGTAAATCTGCGCTACCTTGGCCAGTAGAAGAAATACTGCTGAATTAAAAAAATCTGCCTAATTCATCCATTAAAAGACTACGCTAGTTCATAGATTGGACTACTGCCTTGTGTAATGTCGTTATGTAGGTTATTCGTCAAGAAACTACTATTAACTCCGTCACGACCAGGCACTAACGCCTGACACGAGAATAAAAAAAAAAAAAATCCAAAGTAAGAGGAATCGTGCCTCTGACCTGAGTCCTAAAACGCTACGAAAGCATGTTAGTACTGATAGTTAAGGGGTTAAGAGCATGCAACTTCACTTATGGGTGGCAGAACGGCACAATTTCATGAAAAGGCTTTGGAAAGGATGGGAGGTACCTAAAATTTCTGTTCTGATATATTGACGAGAAATGTAACGCGGTGTATCGTCATATCGCGTTATAACCAGAAAAATATTGTCCACTAACGGACAAAAAATATTTCCTCTCCTCTCCGCATCAGACGAAGGGCATCACATCTGTCAAATTCGACGAAAATTTATGTAAGTACGTACTCTACCGTAATGAAAAACATTTTTTAAATTGCTTCTATTCATTTCGTTAATTTTCTGTAATACAAATGGTTCACAACTAACTAGACTCCCGCATCGCGCCTATGATTGCCATGACTACAGATTTGGTGGAGCGGTCGACTGTTTACGAGGAGGGGAGCTCCGCTAGGTTACCAAAAAACCATGACAACATCGAAACACCATAATGTCGCCGTACCTTCGGATTTGGCAATTACGGTATTAACAGTATAGGGTCTTAATATCTAAAAAAAATTTGTGTAATTTTGTTGAACCTTAAGCCACCTGAAGCCAACTAATGCTTTTATACATACACAACTCAATTTTGAATCTTACTGGACTTTTCAGAAGCAGAATTCAGTTCAGTTAGGTTACTGGCAAACCCAGATATTCAAACCAGGAAACCGCAATAATGGTATAAACTCGGATATGTCCAGAATAGGACAGAATAATTCATAAAATGATACAACTTTCAAATTTCCACCAGATACAAAAAAACACAATTACTGGAGTGTGTCTCGGATGTAGACTATAGGAGGGCGTTTAAAAGGCATCTTAAAAACCACAACAAAAACACATTTACCACCCCCGAAGAACACAAAAAGGTCCTACACTTGAATTTTCGGTGAGTCTCCTTTCACCTTCATCAGAAGTTGTGCACGAAAATAAATTAAAAGTCACATCACAGCACCGATTTTCTTCCTGACGTTTAAACTCCCGCTAGTCTGCCGAACCACTCCGTAGGAAGGCGGACGAAACCATTGCTTTAATCTTGCTTTTAGTCCAAGAGGTCGACCCTCTCCAATGTCGGTCCAGAAGCAGTCTCGCCACTTTGCCAGTAATGAAAACACTTACTTACTGGTTTACTCACCACAGTCAATGCGTCTTGCACGATGCATGGTTTTTTCAAATTTAAGCATTTTTGCAACTGTATAGCCTATTTTTTTTTTAACCCTAATATAGCAGAGCAGAAAAATAAAACTACTTGGTAGCCTTTTGAAAATCTGAGAATAACGCAACTATTTGGTAGCCGTTTGTAATTTCTATGGCTCCCGAGATGGCATTACTTGAGTACAAGTTTCTATTGCCTTATTGGCGATTAGGGCTAAATTTAATAATAATGAAAGCAATGATTTTAATTTAGCAAATGCTAGTTGACTGAGAATCGTAGCTTTCATTTTTATGATGCTTACATCCCAACCAGATACACTTTCTTTGAAAGGGCTGAAACCCATGTCACCAACTTTTCGTTCTTATTCGCTAAATGGCGAGTGCTCTTCTATTGGCAAGGGCTGAAAGGGCGTTAATAATACTGATAACTTGTATTTTAAAACTTGAAATTTTCCAATGAAATCGCGTCACACCACTGACTCAACAAAAACTGTGAAAACTATATGGTATTAGTGGCCGATCGAAACCGAAATCACTTCCGAAACCGATGATTTGGCTTCGGCCAAAACCAAAATCACTACCCAGACTGGTAGTTCGGTTCGAAACCGAAACCACTATCGAAACTTGGTAATTGTGTTTCGGCCGAACAACATAACCTGAATAATATCTGTTTTCATTATAACACAAAAAGCAAGGATTACACCAGAAAATCATGACTTTATGGTTTTTTTTTTTTTTTAGATGTGGTCTATACCAGGAGGTAGGCTCGGTTTACCCACTTTCTGCCACGCACGCCCTCTCACCAGCACACCCCCCCCCCTCCCCCAACAAAAACATGTTAAAGAATTAAAAAAATACTGCCAATCTTGCGAAAAGACTTCTGGACTTTAAATTGCATTTTTTTTTGGTCGATAGTCGTTTTTATTTTAAAACCATTAATTCTTGTCAGCGAGGGAAGTCTAGAACACCGGAAAACGGTTGAATAAGTAAATCCTTTGCTTGAAAACAAGAATAAAGAGAAATGAAAGCATAAAAAAAAATGTATTTATTATTGATTGGCTTGGGCATGGCAGATGATAGCATGTAATGGTGCCCCTGGATGTAAGTGCCCCAAAGCTACAGCCTAGTTAGTCTATGCAGAAATCGCCTATAGCCGGGAGGCGGAAGTAGTTTCGGCTTCACCAAAATTGCAGAATAGGATACAGCCAAAACCGAAACCATAACCAAAACCAGTTATTCGGCTTCTGAGCTATAACTTCACGACTGAAACCAGAACCGAAACCGAAAATTTGGCAGTTTCAATGCCGAAACCGAAATACGGCCGACCTCTATAATGGTACCAAAATTTCTTTAAGCATTTGATCAAGACATCAAATTTTTTTATGATGAATGAATTTGATGTCACGATGAAACAAATTTCTACACGACTCCTTTTTCACAGGGAAGATATAAGCACAATTTCAAAACGAAAGAAAACACATCTCAACATTTGTTACAATGACAAATAGACTTGTCGTGACACCTCTTCCTCGGCTTCATTACTAACCATGTTGTTTGGTGAGTGTTCCTAATCGGCTGAGGGATGGCTCGCCACTGTTCATTGCCAGCCGCCGACTGACAACGTCGCGCTCAGTCTGCACCTGCAAGAAGAAACAAACGTCAAGACAAATGCAAAACGTTTCCAGCTGTTTTGGCTAGGAGACAAAGGCAATTACAATAAATCCAGTTGGAGAAACACAAACTGAAATGGCTACCACTTGGGCTACCGTACCTTACGCAGCTCCTTGCGGAGACTGTCTCGGTCGTGTGTCACCAGCTTAAGTTCTGCTTTAAGCAGCGCCAGATTGTTTTGCTGCAGATCATACTCCGAAGGACTGAGGGGACTCGGAGTGGAGAACAGGCGGGTCGAATCTTGAGAACCTACAACAAAAACAATAAAATGTCAACCAAAATGAAACGGGGCGACATTGTAGAACAATAACAAACAACGGTTATGGGAGAAAAACTCCCCATGTTAAGTCAAGTTTTTGGTGAAACAGAAGACTACATAACAAAGAGCTAAATATTAACATGCATATAAAAACTGAAAGTCTGCTTTGTTTTGCAAAACATAATTTCAAACATAAACTGAGCAGCAAAGAATCCGTCCGAAAAAGAACTCAAGGTTTGTTTACTCCCCTAATGGAAGAATAATACCAATATTTCTACCCAAGGACCCCACACGCGGCAATCCAAACATCAGTTTTCAGCAAACAACAGAAAAAGTTTCAGCTAGAGATGCAATATACAGGGCGTTCCTTAAATCCGTAGATGGCAGTGTAGTACACGTATGGTGAGGGATATCATCTAAACAGATCCACATTAGTAAATAGTAACTAACAGTTGAACGCAAATGCAATAACCTTGAAGGCCTTATTCACGACCATTGCGTCCTTATAAAGGACGCATCATAATGTAGTGGTGTGTAAATTGGAGGTTTGTTGGGGGTAACAGGTTAAAAACAACCCGAAAAGCACAAAGGAAAATCGGTGCAAAATTCCAGGAGATGAGGAAGAAATAAAAACAAAATGTGTGAACAATAGCAATGCAAGTAGCCAATACACCCAGCACGAGGTATTCATTATACTCTAGTTGCTTCACTGCTATACACGCTAGCATACAGTACCTATTCACTACAGACTCATGGCCCAACCTGTCCATTTCTTTTTTCTTATTCAGCTCATTATCTGGTCTTTATTTTCTTTTTGAGAGACTCAGGCCCGTATTCTGAACGCTGACTAAAACTCGTACTTGACTTGAAATGACGTCACACCTATTTAGTGCCATTCACCACCGGAACCTCTTTTGGATACATTTGGAAGAAATGGGGTGGTGAATGGCACTTAATAGGTGTGACGTCATTTCAAGTCAAATGACGTCACACCTATTAAGTGCCATTCACCACCCGATTTCTTCCAAATGTATCCAAAAGAAGTTCTGGTGATCAATGGCACTAAATAGGAGTGACGTCATTTCAAGTCAAGTACGAGTTTTAGTCAGCGTTCAGAATACGGGCCTTAGTATTTTGGAGTTTCGATGTCGTTTTTGTTAGAACAGTACACATAATACGGATATTTTCCAGGCCCGTAGCCAGCAAGGTGTGGGGGGAAGGGAGGTCGTTTGGGTAGTATCGGGCCACTTACGAAGTACATCACACTCCGAGGGTGGGGGGAGGGTGTCAGTTACTGTGACAAAATGTGACATGGGGCGTGGTGGTTATCACAAATGTGACATGACACATTTCTATTTTCACTAGAGATGTCGCTAGCGCCTAGAAGGTCTGAAATGGAGAAAATTACAGAAAGCGTGACAGAGCCTCAGTACATTCCTATAACTACGTCACAATATGCAAAAACATGGCCCTTAAAGGTATATTTTCACCTTTTCAACTCCCAGATGCTGCACCGTAGAATCGTCGAGAATACTGGCTGCTGGGTGTGATGGCTTGCTTTGTGAAGGACCCCCAGGAACCCCCACACAAAGCTCTCGGCGGCCTGGGTACTCACTTTTTCGTATGGGACTCATGGGACTTAAAATAAAAACCGCCTGGTAGTTAATTTGGGTATCAGGAGGGAGGGTGTTACACTTCGGGTATCAGGAGAGTGTTACACTTCGGGTCTCAAGAGAGAGTTACGAAATCTCCCCTCACCTAAGACGATTGTTTTTTTTTATGAATTCTTGAGTAAAAAAAATTGGCCTGGAAGTTAGTTTGGGTCTCAGGAGGTGTTATGTTACATAACCTCCCGTCAACAAAGACGATTGATTGTTTTTGTAATAAATTCTTGAGTAATGGGCTTACTAATACTTATAAAACTAACATGAACGCTTAATATAATAAGCATTCCACCGGTTGGGTCTTAACAATTTTATGGAACGATTGTGTCAACAGTCGGATACAATCATAAATTGGTAAGAAAATCGAACGTTTGTACTGCTATTTTCTTATTGTCTTTAATCCCCTGTATGAATAATGAACGCTATGTGTCACTCTAAATTTGTGAGTGGTGCATATTATTCGTGAAGATGATTACAAACAACACGAAACTTGGACACGTAATTTGTGTTCGTACGAAACTGTTGTTTTGAATTTCCCTAACTTTTCTGGATATTTCCTGACCAGATTTAGGAAAATGTCCCTGACTTTTGAATTTCCTAGCCAAGTCCCTCCCAGATTTTAAAACCACAAATTGTTTTACCCCCCCCCCCCCTCTCCCCTTTCCATGTCTGTCTGCCTTATGGTCCTACTTGGATCACCACTTCGTATTCCTTAAAAAATGCCCTGTACGTATCGGCAACAATGCGGTAAGACTTTCGCTGTTTACCCAGTGGCTAAGCCACGAGGCCAATAAAAGTCTTACCGCATTGTTGACGAACTGCATCGTCCAACACATTTGTACAATGATGAGTTGAATCGTTAGCAAAGGAGCTATTGTTGGAATAAAGCGATAGTCTCAGTGCATTATTGTCGAACCATCGAACATATTTGTACAACGACGATTTGCATTGTTGGTGATCGAGCCATTGTTGTGATACTATAGCGAGCAATTGTTGGCGGGAATGTTATTTGCTCTAACTCTGTTCGTGAAACTCAGTAACTGCAATTTGTTTATTTTAACTTTCAAATTTAACTCTTTGCTTCAGGTCTTTCTTCAACTGCAAAAAAAAAAATGCATCATTTGGGAAACGATGAGGAATGCGTAAACATTGATAGCGGTGGAGTGTTTACTTACGTAAGCATCAAAGGCTTTCGTTTTCTTACTTACATACGTAAAAACAATGGCTTCATTATTGCAGCAATGTGTCTTCTGATATAAATTCACTGCTGCAACAATGGTTCACCAATGAAAGAACAAAACAAAACAAAACTTTTTTACAACTCTTTCATTGTTGAACCATTGTTGCAGCAGTGAAACAGTGGATTTATATAATTTGTACAACTCTTGCATTGTTGTAGCCGTGCCTTAGTTTCGTGCAGATGCACGGCTGCAACAATTAAATCATTGTTGGACTAAAGTGCCGTGCATTCTTACTACCATAAAGACGTGCACGCTGTACCGTGTAGTCTTACTACCATGAAGACTGCACGTCACGGAACCCAAAGAAAAAGCAAACATTATTAACACTACCTGAGGCTGCTGACGAATCAGCAGCGTACGAAACACATTCACCATCCACATTTAAAGGAATTTGAGATAGCAACACATCTGTATCTGAATCATCAAACAAATCGTCGGCTATGTTGGCCACCGCCATTGTTTAGTCACAATGGAGTCGGCTTTCAGGAATTTGAGACAGCACGCGACTCGCAACAATGGTCTTGTTGTGCAAGTGTGTGACAACGTTGTCCGGCAACAATACGGAAAGAAAGCCTCTGTTGATCTCGGGCATACGACACTCGATCGACGTCGGCTTTCTCAAAGATGGAGAGACTAGACTACCATTTATCATTCTTCTTTGGGCTTTCTTACCGCATTGTTGCCGAACGCCGTTGTCTAACTGATACGAAGACACACTGCTGCAACAACGAAACCGTTGTCTTATCACTAGTAAGAAGCACGGCTAGGCTAGGCGTGGGTTTCTTACTTACGTAAATAAGAAAACGGAGATCTTTGGTTCTTACGTAAGTATTAAAAATACAATCGCTGTGCATGTTTACGTATCCCAAATCGTTTCCAAAGCATTATTATACTACTAGAGGAAGCCCGTGCTTTGCACGGGGCCGGTCACATTTCCCGGGACACATTTCTCACGACATTTTCCCGGCACTCTTTCCGAAGACTTGTCAGATTGATCGACCACTCATGCCTGGCTTCTTTTTGGCTGGACGTAGAGTGGGAGGGTTCATTTTCAATGCGGGCGCGAGGAGGGGAGAAGTGGTTTACCTTTAGGCTTTCCTTTTCCTTAGCCGGTCTCCGATATTATTATAAAGATTTCACACTTTAATTTAACAACTATTAATTTTTAAAATAATAAAAAAGAATTCTAGGCATAGAAAACGAAGGCCTATGGTTATTACCTACGTTATTTCCCAACCGCTATCAATGTTTATACCACGGCTGTGACGTCACGCTAACTGAACGCCATGCTAAATTTCCGTTATGTTAAATTCTATTAACCGTGACCAGAGTGTGCGTCATCGCAAAAAGTGTGGGTTATCAGGTTACCCCAAACTTTAGCCGATATCCCACACTTTTTGCACTTCCGGATCACACGACCGGAAACGCACACACCAACAACCAAATGCAGCGTTCAAAAAAGTAACGCAATAAAAACGTACAAAAGGAATAACTTAACTTGCCGGAAAATCCCGTATGAAATCCTATCCATGCTAACTCTCACATGTCTGGCCCATATCAAAGCCACCTCAGACAGGAGAGGTGGCTTTACCCATAGCTAAGCTTATTCACTCCGCGTAACTCCTCTCCCCCCCTCCCTCCACAAACTAAAATGGAATGACCTTCATTCGTACCGATACCCTATTACCGTATTTTTTAAACAATTCTGAAACTACAAACGCACAAAATGATTTACATATATTGCCAGAATGTCCCAGCACAATGTCATTCTATCCCTGCTGCCTCTTATCTCAAGTTTTTCACTCGGAAAAGCTTCCAAAACACGAGAGAGCTTGCTAGCGTGAAATCTGGCCAAACGACGCGTGTCTCCTTCCCACCCACTCCCCCCCTCCCTCCAGAAACTTGACCCGAAGGACTCGTCCGTCTACCACCCACTCCCCGGCCCCTCCATAAAATAAAATGGAATGACCTTCATGCATAGCAACATACTGATTGATTACCGTATTTCTTGAAGCAATTTTCACAAAACACAAACCCGTTTTAATTAAATAAGAATTAGCTTGACGTCCCAACCGTAGCATAAATCATTTATTGGTGAGAAACGAGCGGTTATCGATTTTTTAACCCATGGCTGCGATTATTGTCCTGACTCTCGTATGCAAATACGTCTCGGGCTCTGCCCTCAACCTATTTGCATAGTCGAGCTGGGCCAATAATCGCAGCCGTGGATTAAAAATCACTAACCGCTCATTTCTCACCAATGACTATTTCTTACATATCAATGTTTCCAAAATAATAAATATATTGCAGCTGAAGAAAGACCCAAAGGAAAAAGTTACAATTGATTAAAATAAACAAACAATTTATTGCAGTTACCGAGTTTTAAAAACGGAGTTGGAGCAAAGAATATTCCCACCAACAATATGGCTCGTTATATTCAGGGCCGTAGCTAGCTCCCTTGGCACCCAAGGCGAGCCAACTGAGCAGCGTCCACCCCCCACCCCTCCCCATTCCACCGACAACCTATATCAAGAAAAAAATTCACGGATATTATATTGAGGCTTACATATCTAAATAGTAACTACTCCTAGTAAATGAGAGACCTGTACTGCGTTACGTATTCAAAGCAGTTGAAGACAATGAACATTGACAAAACAAACAAGTGTTTTTATTGAACTAATGGGATTCCTCATTAATTTGTGCTTGTCAACTGATCAAAAAACCTCAAATAAGGTGATAAAAGAGATGAGAGTAATATATTTTGCTAGAACAACACGAAAAACCGTTTTTTACTCCAATTTTCGCATTCTCGGGTGCAAGGCATCTCTTTAAGAAGTAGAAGCAAGTATACTGAAGTGCCTCAGCATAAACCTTTTTTTTAAATTTCAGTTTTTGGTTTTCTGATCATTCAAGGAAAAACAAATGATCGGATAACAAAACATCCGGAAATTGTGCAGCGAGCACTAAACAAAGTCCAAGTAAGCACGTCTCTTACAGCGTTGTGAACTTTGATGCAACACGATCCGTTAAAAAATACTGTATTTGTGCTTTACTATCCACTACCACGGTTACATAGTTGGACAGGAATTCGGCGTGGTGCCCCCAGCAAGGCGGTGCCCTAGGCGGTCGCCTTGCTCGCCTTACCCATCCTACAGCCATGGTTATATTATCACAACAATGGCTCGGTTGCTAACAATGCAAATCGTTGTTGTGCAAATATATTCGAAGAAGGTCCGGCAACAATGTGCTAACACTGTCGCTTTATTGCAACAATGTCTCGTCCACTAAATATTCACCTCGTCATTGTGCAAGTATGTTAGATGATGGCGTTCGGAAACAATGCGGTAAGATTTTCACCCACTCGGTTAAACAGCGAAAGTCTTACCGCAGTGTTGCCGAATGCCATCGTCTAACTGATGCTTAAACCACCAATTAGCAGGTACGCAAACGAGACGAACAATCAATTTTTTTGTACCTTTGTTTCCCGGAATCGACAAAACCTGAAACCAAACTTCAGTTCCGACGACGCGGGACAATTTTTGGCGAAACGAGAACGAATTTCCGCGATATCGTCTCGAGAGAAGTGACGATGAAAAGGAAGAGGAAGTGTAGGAGGAGGACGAAGCCAAACTCGAGAAATCCGGTAAATTATCTCCTTGTGGATCCATGCCAGCACGCCAACTTACACGTCGTCTACACACAATCAATTTTTCTTTTCTACTATTGTTCTGTGGGCAGAGCTGTAAAGTTTGTGCTGGCTCTGATAACGCTGCTACAAGTCATGTTGAGATTCCGACGCAGCCTCGTGGTTGACCCATGGCCAAATGTAACTCCCCCCCCCCCCGGCTTTCCGAAAACGTCTTAGCGTGTTTCCCTTGGTGAGTTGAGTGAAAGAGGGCCTCCCCCCAACATTGTACAACCTCCTCCCAAGTCCAACACAGATTGTGTGGGAGAATCTGATAGCGGAGATCAATACATTGGTTGCTGCGCTGAAATCGTGTGTGTGTGGGTGGGGGGGGGGGGGGAATTGGGGGGGCTATTCCCAGCCCCGCGGGTGTTTTGGGTAAAGAAAACACCAAAATCAAGCGGAATTGCCCCCCCCCCCCACCCCTCAACTAGTGGCGTTACCGCACGTTAACTTTTTACGCTCCTTCTAGTATAGAAAGAGGAACGTGTTTCACTTTTTTTTTGGGAGGGGGGTAGGAGTGGGTAGACCTCCCCTCCCTATATTTATTCCCGTTGAGTTAAAGGTACATGCATCCATGTTGGCTTTCCTGTATGACTCAATTTTGCAACATTTAGTTCAAACGTATGTAAATGTTGGCAACACGTTCATTTTTCTTGTTTTTTTCTTTCGTGCGCGATGATTTTGCGACATTAACTCTAACCAGTGCAAACGTTGCAAAACGCTATTCTGAACGGGTCGCACGATAATACCGGAAGGATTTATGTCCCTTTAAGGAGAAATACAGACATGAAAAGCGACCTCTACGTCTACCCAATAACACGGTTGTTTCTTACCAAATAAAATACAGGTCATAAAAAAAGATAAGATAAAAAGACATACCGTCTCACTGTATTCAGGCATCCTGCGCTAAACTGATTTTGCAACATTTTCACAGGTTAGAGAGAATGTAGCAAAACCGTTTCCATCGAGGGGAAAAAATAGGAAAATAAATGCCTTAGCAACATTTAAGTTGCAAAACGGAGCCATACGGGAAAGCCGACCGGACGGAATAACATTTAAATAACGCCAGGTGGTGTTGAAGGCACATAAATCCTTCCGGTACGTCGTGTGAACCGTTGAGGTAGCGTTTGCAACATTTCCACAGGTTAAGAGTTAATGTCGCAAAATTCTCTCGCACGAAAGTAAAAACAAGAAAATGACGGCGTTGGCAACATTTCCATACGTTTGAACTAATGTCGCAAAACTGACTCGTACAGGAAAGCCAAAAGGGATGCATGCACCTTTAAAATGGAAACCTACCAACTAATGAAAATCCACCCAAAAATGTAAACCCGACCAATCCGAATTTTGCGCATAATGACCTTATTTTTTTTCTAATACAGTCGACCCTTCTTTTTTTTTCTGCCCCTCATCCAGGAATAATGCCCATTTGAGCAATAACGTGACCGGATATAACAATGGTTAAACAATGCTTTAAACGGACATGTATCCCTTCCGGTATATCGTGCGACCCAATGAGATTGCAGTTGGCAACATTTACACAGGTTAGAGTTAATGTCGCCAAATCACCCGCACGCACGAAAAAAACAAGAAAATGAATGTGTTGCCAACATTTACACATACGTTTGAACTAAATGTTGCAAAATTGAGTCATACAGGAAAGCCAACATGGATTCATGTACCTTTAACTACTGTTGAACATATATAGCCCACGTTTTTCACATAATACCCGCAAAACGCATTGTTTAACCATTGTTGCTACAATGGGTGGCATAACTCTGCATTGTTTTGTTGGCAGAATACCTCATTTGTTGAACGTATCGTTCGAATTGGTGCTCGTGTCTATGTATTGTTATACGGTCTACGCATCCCGCAACAAGAGCGAACGAAGCGGCGCTCGTGTTTTTCTATTGGATAATAACCGAAAACCTCAGTACATTATAAAAGAATGCCCATGGGTGCTGGGGCGCCCTTAATTGTGACAATGTTTTATAATGCCCTCGTTTTTCGGTCAGACCCTTAAATTATTATGTAAATGATGATGTTGGAAAAGGTACAAAGTACGTCAACCATGGCGCATCCAACGTTCAAACCGGAAACGACCTTGTGCCATTTCTCAAGGTCATTCCGTTTCTAATTTTTTTTTACCTTATGTCTTAGACCACATTCTTATAGTGCGGATAAGAAAGATGTATGAAATCATTCAACAATATCATTAAATAAAATAAAAAAGATCGAAAAGCGGTCTTTAGGCGTCTCACAACAACAAAGCGAAGCGACTTCGAGTTTCGTCTGTTGGGGGTCTCGCCACCAGATGCAACGTCTCGCGACGTTTCGTCTTGCAACGACGTTTTGTCGATTTTGGTGTGTGGCCGCACACCAAATTAGATTTTCAGTCGCACGTAACCTGTCTCAACGTGCTGCAGACGTCTCCACAACCACAGCAATGAGCTGAGCGCCACACACCGGATGAGACACTGTCGCGAGACGTATTTAGGCGTATTTAGGCATCTCACGACAACAAAACGAAGCTCCTTCTAGTTACGTCTGGCGGGGTCTCTCCACTAGATGCGACGTTTTGTCTCGCAACGTTTCGTCGCGATACATTTGTCTAATTTGGAGTGCGAAACGTTGCGAGGCAAATGTCTAATTTGGTGTACGGCCAGCCTCGTGCGTAGCGCGTGCGCAGATGGAAGGAGCGTCGCCTTGTTGGAGACAACTAAAGACGTCTCGCGACAATGTCGTATCCGATGTGAGCGCTCAGCGCATTGCTATGGTTGTGAAGAAGTCTGCAGTAAGTTGAGACCAATGTCGTGAGACCAAATGTCGCGTTTGGTGTGTGGCCAGCCTTGATTTTAGTTTTTTCTCTCTTGGGGCGGGGGGGGGGGGGTATTGTTTAATTATCTGTCAAATTCGCACTAGTCTACGATGCCCTGGAAAAAACTTAAAAACGGAACGCCCTTGAAAAATGACACCATGGTCATTTACAAAATGATCGTTGGCTAGGTCCTGCATTTTAAATAATGGGAACCAGACTTTTGCCCCACCCTGTCAACTGAATTTCTTATGAAATTTTTCATATCTAAATCTTTGTTATAAGTGTTGGTAATTTTAAGCAAAACATGGAGTTCGTAATTGTGTTACTGTTTATCATTACTAATTTTCGTGATGTCAGTTTACGTCTGAGCTTAATCTTTAAATTAAAGAGGTATTGCAGCGTAGAAAAAAAAAACACTTGTCTGTTACAATCCTTTTACTTTTTGAACAGTAGTAAACACAAAAAGAACTAAGTTGAGTTAAATAGACTTGATCTACCAATAACGAACTATTTCTTATTTCACCATTTGTTAGCTTGTCATTTTAGTGATTTAGTGGAGAAACAGTAAAAGTATAAATTAGCTAAGATGAAAGTTGCGTCCTCGACCTTTAAAGGCAGCATCGAAAGGTAAATAATTCTACCCAAATGCTAGTGTTAAAAAGTTCTATCTTAAATTTGAATTAAATTCTGTGGACAATGGCTCTATAGTTGTTTTTCTGTTTGGGAGAGGCTAAAAAAGTTAAAAATATAAATGCAAACAGTGGCTTGACCAATTCGCCAAACAAGCCTTCAAAATCCAATGGGGCGGGGGAGCCCCTCTGACCCCGCTCTAGTTACGCCACTGTCCTCAGCAGCAATGGGACTTTATCTGACCTACTCAAACCTTTGTACGATTGGATGTTTCCCGCGACTCCCCGAGTTTGTCGCTCCCCTTACTAGGGATGACACGATACAAAATTTGTTTATCCCGATAGAATGTAAAAAATTATCGCGATAATCGATGAAACAAATTTTGTGGCTGGAATAACCATTTTAATTTTGTTAATTAAAAAAAAATCTTGGCTGAAGCCTACAGTGCAACCTTCACGAATGCAAATAGTGTGGCACTCACCATTTGGCCAGTAGACATGAAAATTGACTTGCCATTGACCATTACGTCCTCATCATGTAGAAATAATTTAGCAGTTGCACTGCTACTTGATGCTTAAATACGGTTTGCTTTAAACTAACTCTCCAATCACCTAAAGCGGCTAGCAACAGTATTGTAACCTTGGTTGGCGAGCCCTTGTAATTCCGCACGCAACGCCGCAAACCACTTGTTTCTACCTACTACGGTTTCCGAGATAGGCCAATTTAAGCTTTGGGGGTTTGCGCGATAATTCGATAAATCACAAAAAGTAACACACAAAAAATAATTTATCTCGGAGTTATCGATTATCGTGCCACCCTTACCCATTACTCGTCGTCTAGCGACTTTTAGTAGTTTAGTAGGTTTCGTAACTGAGCCTGTTCATCTCCACAAACAACACGAGCGAGCACAGCCGAGTGGTTAGAGAGGGTGGCTACCATCCAAATGAATGCCGGATCGAATCCCACGACCGACTAAGGTATTGGGGGAAAAAAATAGATTAAAATAGTTAAATGACTAGTTTAAACAGTTGGAATAGTTAAATAGGCATGGGATTTCATTAATACTTTCCAGGATATTTACTGGTTTTTCACGGACTCTCACGCACCCTTTATTGCCTGTACAGCTGTGCTAGGCACACTAAGACGTTTAGTTTTTTAACGTTTTCTAGCTAAGTCTTTTACCAAGTAGAATGCACCAGTCATTAGCGGATCCATCGTGCGCAAAAATAAGAATGGTAAAAACATTTGAATACAGCAGTAAGGTTTCACGTGGACTAAACAGTACAGCAATACTGCAGTATCAGAAACCTTATAGGAAAGTTTGTTTGTGTTCCTTTGGTGTTTTGACTTCGGATCAGTTAAACCTTACCTTAAGTATCAAAAACGAGTTCGTTTTTGTTTTCTAATAGTTTAAATAGTATGATGATGCGAAAAAGCTAACTTTCCAATGAAGAAGTGGTTACTAAAAATCGATGCTTAAGTGGCTGGCGGAACGCACAAACACTGGTGCTGCAATTCGATTTCGGTAGCGATTTTAATTTTTGTTCCTGAGCACGATATTACGGTACTTATTTTTATTACGCCTTTGTTTCAACATAAATGATACAGTGGTGCCCAACGCGATAAACAGAGAATCGCCTCTGTTGTATGAATTTCCACGAGTATTCCTGGATATTTTTCAAGTTTTTCAAGCACTTTTCCAGAAACGTATGAAAAAACTCCCAAGAACTTTTCAAGGACTGGATGAGGTTTCCCAACACTTTTCCAAACCAGGAACCCATATTTTCTTTTTTTATTTAATTTTTTAAAACTTTTTCAGGTTTTCAAGATCCGCGTAAAAAAGTTCCCGTTACTACTTAGCATTAATTTCTCATTTTTCTTGGTTCCAGCGGTTGCAAAGATTCTTTGTCTATACATTATTTAAAATATTCTGTAAATTTATTTCGCTGGAGGCAGCTTGAATAACGATTTAGTCATGATTCATTGAAATTTAATAACGAGTGGAAGCACTGTCAAAAGGAAGGAATTATACGAGCAAATTAGCACGGATTAATAACATTATCAAGGCTTAATTCGGCGAAAACACCTACCATTTACGTCAACTGTATCAGCAGTACGCAGAACACATGCCGTGTGCTTAAATCTCGACGTAAACCCAAAACGACGTACAAAGCCGAACTAATGTTCCCATTAATAAGAGATGGCTGTATTTTGTAGTTGCAATCTCCCATATCAACAGAAGGAATGCTGCAAGGCTATTAGGGCGAATTGCATAATGGTTACGGCGGCTGAATGGTGGGAGAGCGCAGCCTGTCAGTCTGAAGATGCTGCTCATACACAAAACCTTATACCAGTTCCACACTGAACGTGTGCATGGAGACTGGCATGTCACAATCCTTGTTCCCTGGAATTGGAGTTCAAACACTTAACTCCAAAATCACGTGCAAGGTCCGGACGAGGGATAAAGTGGGCAGAACCTGAACAGAAATACGTATACAGCTGTGAAGGTACACGAATAAAAACGGATTACAGTTCACTCGAACGCAACTCCAATTCCAGGGAACAAGGATTGTGACATGCCAGTCTCCACGCGCACGTAGTCATGAACATCACTAATCAAACAAACGAAACGGTTGGATACTTCACACAAATAAAATACTCTCTGAAAACACTGTGTTCTATCAGAACACATCTGTGTGCACCACCACAGCCAATACACAAGCTGTGTACTAGCAGTACACACTTTGTGTAGCAGCAGAACACATTCTTCCGTACAAAGCATGTGTACTGCCACTACACGAACTGTGTACTGGTAGTACACAACTCAAAGTGTTGGCTGTACTGGTACACACAGATGTGTTCCGTCAGAACACAGCATCTTTCAGAGAGTACGCACAAAAAACACAACATACACATGCACATGAAAGAAATCTGAAACGTATACAAACAGACGCCGTAAACAGCAAAACGCCTACAAAGGATGAAAAACACACACACAAAGACAGGCAATAAAAACTGCCTTAATTAGGAGTATGCATGTTTCACAAATTATAAATGCTCACAAAATACACATATAGCCACTCACAGGAAACATACTTAAAATATAAAACACAGACAAATATTTAAACAAGATGCACTAACACTGCATTAGTAATTCGACGTGTCGTATGGTAGATAAAAAAAAAATCCGTAATTGACGTATGAAGTTGGAACAGCAGACATACCAACAGGACAATACTAAAAAATCTAAATGCATGGTGTACTGAAGAATACCTACTATATTGCACATTATATTAAAAAAAAATTGTCTCGTAACTTTTGCTACTACGATACGGCAAATGAGCCAGAATCTTGTGTGCGACGATGCAATCACTGACCAGATAAGTTTTCATCGGACGCTGATATTGGTATTCTTAAAAAAAAAACAAAAAAAAACTGAACGCTTCGTTGTTTTACAGTTTCCCGTACCCGTTGTTCTTGTTCATCAGACTTTTACATTTTTAAAATCTTCGAACACCATTTCAAAAATTCAGCAGAGCTGACTTGCCGAAATGCGCAGTTACACGCCGCAATTTTTCGTATGATCGGCGTTGAGCGCACACCTTTATGCTGAGGAAGCGCTGACGTCATCCACTGATCGTGTACTATTTGACGGTTTTTCGCTCAGAGACCTTTTTAGAGGTTAGTGAACTAAAACCGACCTAACTAAATTATCTAGAGCATAATACCTTGTGTACTGGCGTACTGCAAGTCATCCACCCGTATACTTGAATTTCGTTTGATCAGAATTGAACAAATATGTCTGGTTTTTGAGGAGATGTCGCTGACGTAAATCGGCTACCCCCGTTTTTTGGGCACAACCGCATTAATTCGACGTGTGACACGTCGAATTAAAAAGCCTGTACAACACCCAAATTAAGTGCACACAAACATCAAACATTTCAAACACAGTTCACTTTCTGACATAACCACTGAGCAAAAACAGTCTGACATTGTTCCCTGCAATTGGCGTTCAAATTATAGCTCGTTGCGTTCGAGTGAACTCTAATCCGTTTTTTATTCGCGCACCTTCACAGCTGTGAGTATGGGGATACGAGCTCTAATGCATATTTCTAAATGGCGAAGTCGTTTTTTGTTCCGTTAATATGTATAGATTCTGTATCCATGCGAGGCGCGCGAGGGACGATGGGCCGACAAGCCCCTACGTTCTAACCAACATCAAAACCGATCAGTAAATTGTCTTGCAATCATGAACACGTTAGAATAACTCGGATAGTAAACAAACTTGAAGGCAAAACTTAATCATGTAGCTTACATGTTTTACTTAGCAGTCATCCATCATTAAAGATAAAGGAATGAGAACACATGCCGTAACCATAAACACTGCTAATTAGCAAGACCAACAAGGATTAACCATCCCGTGACCGTGAGAGGTTTACCGTTAACGTGAGCCTTTTAGAAATTGAAGCACAGAAGGCGACAGGTGCACTCGAAACCTAAGACCAAGCTTAAAATTTAATAGCGTGTTAGGTGAAGCGGCCCTCGTGTCGGCTTTGCCTAATTTGTTTATTCTGAACTGTTGTCAGTTTTACGGATTTGTGAACCTATTACAAGATCACGGAAAATTAAGACGAACTAGAAATGTAAACACAGGCGAGACAAAGGCGACGGTCGCAACCATCCACTTCCGGCCTCATGCAATTCAATCACATCATTCTCATCCTTCACAAACTCGTCATCATCACGTTTTAACGAGTGCTGTAGCTGAAGATGTCACCAGAAAGCTGGCGAAATAATAAGGAATTTCGTTTATATTGTACCGGGAGCAGCATAAAGGCAAAGCCAACTGACGTGGAAATTTCGTTAAGGCAAGGTCAACTGAAGTAGAAATCTCGTATCTTGCCTCCCAGTTCCATGCCTGTTTTCAGGAATGCTTGTTAATGCCCTTATTTGGCTGTGGTTTGGGAAAATAAGATTTTGGCAATATTTTCACTGAGCCAGAAAGCGAAATCTGCAGCTTCACTCCCAGACGACCTTGTGACAAAATACGTGTTGTAACCGAATAGCTTTGGGAAAAAAAATAACCCTGTTAAGCACACTAATCCTTCCCAACAGTAACAGTAGACTAATACCAACACTCTTGCTTCCAATGATCTGAAGACATTGGTGATTTAATGCTGCCATGCAAGATGCGCGCCACTTGCGAGCATTTTCAGGGACACACCATCAATAATAATGCGTCTGTCAACTGCACTTGAAACATCAACCCACAAGCGGCACAGACGGCCAAAAATTCAATAGCGTCGGCGTAAAGAGTTGTCGCCTGCCGCCCGCATTTCTTCACCGTTTCTGTCTTGTCCCATCAAAGAGTCCTCCAAGCAAGCAAGCAAGCAACCTTACCCCTCCCAACCAATGAAGTCTCCTCGGCAGAGGACTGATCAATACGAGGGAGCTTCAGACAACCGCTGCAAGGCGCGCACACCAAACGACTTTCACGGCACACGCTCGCTTCTGCGATATGTCAGGTGGCCAACGAGCAGAAGGAATTTTCAGTTGCCAGCCAGGGGGTGCCTTCTGCAACAAACGTCCACGAGACACCAGAGGAGATTCAATTCTCTGAACAGATTTCAAGCCACTTTCGGGTTAAATTCCTCTTTTTACGCGTCCGTGCTCCTTTATTATTGAACCACAAAACTGCAAACCAACAAGTGAATTGGCAATGCTCAGAACGCCTTTTGTGCAACAGACAACCCACCTGATTCGTAATAAAAGTAAGCAGCGGGGTGAACACCGATTTTCTTCGAGAAGAACATTTCCACGGATCGGTAAATGCCAAGTCTACGGACTGAAGCTCAAAGCTATTGGGTAAGACCGGAGCAGTACCGGAGAAAGGAAATCTACGGACTGCAGCTCAAAATTAATAAAAGATAAAAGACCAGAGAAGTAGAGGGAAAAGGTGGAAAGACTTAAAAAATTCCCATAACATTTAACGTTTTACTTGGCACTAACGATTTCTTTTATTAAAATGACTTTTGACCAGGTAAAAGAAGTTATAGTAGCTGACAAATAATCGTTGTAAATAATATAAAGGTAATTCAACAAAAAATCATACGCTAAAAATAATTGTCAACTGGCGCATCCGTCCATCACCATACCACCTCTACCAACATGGCTGCTCATCAAATGGCTGTTATTAAAAGCAACTCACTGAACCCGTTCAATGCCGCAAAGGGGGTGCAACGGCACAGGAAGGCAAAGGCAAGGGAAAGTGAGTGCAACGGCAAAGGGAGGCAAAGCCAAGGCAAAGGCAAGGGAAAAGGGTGCAACAGCAAAGGGAGGCAAAGCCAAGGCAAAGGAAATGGGGCACAACGGCAAAAGGAGGCAGAGTCAAGGCAAGGGAAAAGGGGTACAATGGCAAAAGGAGGCAAAGCCTAGGTAAGGGGAAAGGGGTGCAACAGCAAAAGGAGGCAAAGCCAAGGCAAGGGAAAAGGGGTGCAATGGTAAAAGGAGGCAAAGCCTAGGCAAGGGAAAAGGGGTGCAATGGTAAAAGGAGGCAAAGCCTATGCAAGGGAAAAGGGGTACAATGGCAAAAGGAGGCAAAGCCTAGGCAAGGGAAAAGGGGTGCAATGGTAAAAAGGGCAAAGCCTAGGCAAGGGAAAAGGGGTGCAACAGCAAAAGGAGGCAAAGCCAAGGCAAGGGAAAAGGGGTGCAACGGCAAAAGGAGGCACAGCCAAGGCAAGGGAAAAGGGGTGTAATGGCAAAGGGAGGCAAAGCCAAGGCAAGGGAAAAGGAAAAGGATGCAACAGCGAAGAGAGGCAAAGCCAAGGCAAGGGAAAAGGGGTGCAATGGCAAAGGGAGGCAAAGCCAAGGTAAGGGAAAAGGGGTGCATTGGCAAAAGGAGGCAAAGCCAAGGCAAGGGAAAGGGAAAAGGAAAAGGATGCAACAGCGAAGAGAGGCAAAGCCAAGGCAAGGGAAAAGGGGTGCAACGGCAAAGGGAGGCAAAGCCAAGGTAAGGGAAAAGGGGTGCAATGGCAAAAGGAGGCAAAGCCAAGGCAAGGGCAAAGGGGTGCAATGGCAAAGGAGGCAACGGTAAAGTCTTGGGCCCCTCCCTAACAAGTACACAAATTTGGAGGCAATGGGGATTCCAAACCTGAACAAACAATAGTGAATTTGGTCCCTTTCAGGGCCAGGTTAAAAGGGTTGCTTTGGGTGCTGAAACACCGGGCCACGAGCCAAAAAAGGGCCTTAAATTATGCCACACGGTTAAGGGAAGAATAAACCACGGTACTATTTTAAATTAAAAAGGATTTTTACTTTTACTGAAAAGTTGTACCAAAAAAATTTAAATTTCTACAAAAAAAAATTTTATCTCCAATTTTTCCGGGACTGAAGTGGGGAAGGCACAACAAATCTTACGCACCAAGTCTCTACGAGGCTTAATACAGTGCTGTCCTTTTTGGGTCCCTGACTCATAAAAGTCTGGGTGTGCCCACCACCCAAGCCGTGCACTACCCCTAATTGCAGCACGAAAGATCATGTTGGTAAAGGCAGTATGTATGGTAGAATGGTTCGCCAGCTAAATCTCGAACAAGGCACTCGAATGGGACTTAAATGTATAAAGATGACGTACTGTACTACGGCATTCCTCCTACGTGATTTTCTCGGATGGCTTATTTCCGACTTATTCACTGTACATTAGATCACAAGTCGGTAATCCCTATTATCGCACTGGGTAATCAGTGCAGTGTTAGCGCTGTTATACAGTTACCATCCTTACGGAGTTACTCAAGAGTTGGGCACACACATGGCAAAAAAGATCCATGATGCTACAAATAGATTAAATGCTCTTCACTGAATTTTCATTTCACTGAAATTTTTACGAAATCTTAAAATAATTCAAAATGTCTAACGTAATTTTAATGTTTAATCTTAAAGGTTTAAGCCTAGGTTTAATCTTACAGCTGTACATATTTTATAGGCCAAAAACCTTACAATCCCTAATCTAATCCACAAGATTTCAGTTTTCTTTTCTGTAAAGAAAACCCTCTAACCTTCCCCACGATTCCCTTTCTCTTGTAAAAAAAAAAGGGGGGGGGAATTATTGGTGTACCCATTGGAGACACCAGGTTATTAAAAAAATCTATCATAAAAAGTTTGAAAAATATTTCAAAAGCACCACAGTCTTCACATGTTTAACAGGAAGTCAAAGTACTGAATAAAATGTATTCGATTACGCTGCGTCATATCTGCCAACCTCCTCTTAAAGACAAACAAGGAAGGTGCCATAACTACACCTCTCGGCAATGAGTTCCAAACATTTACTACACGATTGAAGCAAAAAACTTTCTACAGTCGCGTGAAAAAGGCTATAGCACCAGTTTAAGGCAGTGTCTTCTAGTTATGCTCTCAATACGAATGGAGAAAAAAACGACCATTGTTAAAATCATAGTGGTTCTATAAAAGAGAATATTTAAGAGCCAAATCGCACTTAAGTCGACGAGATTCCAGTGAGTCCACCCTCAAAACCTGTAGTCGCGCTGTCTAGTTCTTTCCAGCCAATCCAGGTAAACATTTAGTGAAAGAGTGCTGCACAGACAGATCAAGGCCACATCTTTTACAAGATGAGGCCACCAGACCGGGCTTGCGTACTCCAAAATTGATCTCACAAAGATACAAAATGACTCTTTTCGCTTGACGGACTTTGCAATATGTATCTGTAGTAGAAGAGCAAAAGTTCCACAATACATTTTTAAAATTTTTTTTTATTTTCATGTACTATTTTTTGAAAAATGTATTGTGAAACTTTTGCTTTTCTACAGCAAACACATATCGCAAAGTTCGGTAAGCGAAAAGAAACATTTTGCACCATTGTGACACCAATTCTTCACGAACTGTTGCAACTCTAAAAATGTTTCACAACACTAAGGTGAATAAAACACTCGTGTGGAAGGGTTGCTGTCGAGATTTTCCCTGTGGGCCTATAAGTCAAGGCTCAAACCCCAAACGTGGAGTTCGGGATTTATTTTGGAAAGGGTCTTGATTTCCAACCCCCAACTCCCCCGTCCCTCGAAAAAAAATAAATACGCGTCTCTACTTACAACTGCTTTATTTGAGATTAATAAGTAAAAAAAAAAACCGCTCGCATTATTCGCCAATTTTCCACTTAAAACGGCTTTTGTATGACCTGTGCCACAGCATAATTCCCTTAATACGAATGTAAATGAAACGCCAGTTACGCAAACCGCCTTTCCAAGTTGCTCAACTAAACAGCACGCGCACGAACCTCAAAAGCTATATGCATGACCACTTCAACAAAATAACGATCTTTTGGGAGCCACTTGAGATAATACAACTGGGTCATAAAATCCCCGACCGCCACCTCTGCTCCTGAAAATCTTTTCAAAGGCAACTTCATTACAGTACTAATGGCGTTGTTATAGCTTGCCCAACATCAGTCGGGAAAAGACCAAAGACTTTTATTTTAAGTGTATTGTAAATGTCTAGACACACGCTAGTGTGTACCCGCCAAGTAGATGAGATTTAATTGTTGTCAGATGTAGAAAGGTGGCTCACTAGCAGACTCCGTCTTTTGACTGTAACAAGCTTGTAGCAGATTTCAGCCCACTGGTGTAAATTCCCCATGCGGCAGAAATCTTGGTAATTATGGAGTTTAAGCGAACCACTCCAAATCACTCATTTTTTTTACTAATCGACGCACATCATCATCCTCTTGCCAAATCACATTAAAAAACCGGGGGAAAACGTGTTTTAAGGTGTAAAAAAAAAAACCACTGAAAACACGTAAAACGATCGTGTTGAAGCGCCGGCCATATCGCAGGAGACAGAGTAACGAGAAAACCTGATTTGCATCGCAATGAAAGGAGACGGAAATTACCTAACCTAACAAACCTAACCTACTTAACCTAACCTAAAAAAAACCGCAGACAGCATAGTTTGGAACATTACTTTCCGTTTTCGTGATGCCAACTTTTCGTGCTACTCTGAATCCCGGAACATGGCCGCCACTTTACACGGCCGGGCCTACCGTGTTACGCGGTTAAAAAACGTGTTTGGAGAGCTAAAAAACGTGTTTCCATAACCCCAAAAAAACATTTCCCCCGATTTTTATTTTATTTTTGTAACGTGAACTGAGAAGAGGATGACGATTTAGGTCGGTATACGTACCAAAATTGAGCGATTTAGCGTGGTTCGCTTAAACTCCATACATACCGAAATCTTTGCAAATCTCTGGAATCAGATGTGTTTGGTCCAGTAATGGAGAAAAGGTACCCTTAATATTGATTTGTGTTACTGGCTAGCTAGCTACTAGCTGAGGACACGGCTCCAATGTTAATAATTTTCATAGGGTGTAAAGACACGTCTACAACTCGTAAGGGAAAGTTGGCAAATCTAAATTCTGACACACAGGTCGCATATGGGGAAAGCTATTTTCGAAAATCGGGGTTGCAGCTAGAAGCACGCGGTCCGGAAGTAGCGGGTAAGTGCAAAATTATTGTTGTTCCCATTGTTGTTCTGTCATCCAACAGTAGATGTCACATGCGGAAGCGTTATAAGCTTGTCGCCTTAGTACTTAATTACCAGAATACATTGTTGTTGCAAATAGGTGGCAAGTAGGGATCCAAACTGGATACCTGCGCCACGACGATGAGAGGAAAAATTTTGCCGGAATCAAAGAAGAGTAAGAAACAAAATGCAGTCCGAGTTTGCTGGTTAATCTAGACACATGCTAGTGTGTCACCATCAAGAAGATGAGATTATTAGATTAATTATTGTTATTGTTTGAATTTTCCATGACATGACTACATACGATTAATTATAAATGTGAAAATTTCATAAAATTCCTCCAGATAAAAATATGACATATGAAGCTAAAACTGTGTGACCTGAACAGTCCTGGATGCTCTCTAGCTTTCCCTTGTATTTTCACTCCGTTTGTTTTTCCGCCCCCTCCTCGAAATAAAATTGAAGTATAAGGGTAAAGTCGACACTCAAAAAGCTTGACCAGCGTATCATTGCAGGGATGCTGCCGGTGTGAAAAAAATGTGAAATCTTTCCAGTGGTAAAATAACATGTGAAAAATGTGAAAAATACGAGTGTTGGTGTGAAAAAAAAAGACAAAACACACAAACGAAGCAAAAACGATCAAATTATCCGCCCTAATTTTGGGCCCAGAATTATAGGGATGCCCGTGGTTAGACCACACAAAAGAAAATTGGTTGGTTTGCGGGCGGAGTCGCTTTGAAGTCGCTCCTTTCGCTCTCTTGAGTGAAATTAGAGAGAAATTACAATGGTTACTGGAAAAGAAAAAATTTGTAGTAAAGAAATGTGAAACTGGTAATATATGAAAATGAAAGTAGGTACGTGAAAAATGTGAAAAAACAAAAAGCAGGACTGTGATAAATGTGAAAAATGAAAAGCGGGTATGCGAAAAATGTGAAAAAAATGTAAAAAAAGTTGGTATTCCCGGCAGCACCCCTGCATTGGCAAACCTTGGGTAAAAATCATATTTAATCCATAATAAAACATTCAATTTTGGATTCACAGGCAACTCAGGCACAGGGAAGAAGGAAAGAGGGGGCCAGCCCCCACCCCTTCAAAACAGAAGTCAGTCATGCCATAATGCTAAATAAACTTCTGGAGAAAAAGTACTCGCTGAAAGCCAGCTACCACAGTGATGTAGGCTTACTGTCAAGTGCTGCGCAGACCTCACTGAGGGAGCTTAACAGCGCTCCTCCTGACCCCTTTGCTGGGTTGTTTGGCCTCCGCTGAATATTTTACTTGACTGCGCCACTACAGAAACTAGTTCAAAATTAAAGCCAATACCTCAAATTACGACCACGTAATGGTAGGAAATGTTTAAGTATTGGGTTTATTTCAGAAGAAGTTTCAGCCTACGAATCGTAAATAAAGTTTCGTTTGACCGTGGATTAAATCAAGAATTTATAGGGTTTGGAAGGAGAATTTGTAACTCTAAAAAGTCCCTATTGAAGCACGTTAGATTCGTCCTTATTAGTTCAGTTCGAGTTTTCAGAGGGCGCCACGTGTTCCATCTGGTAATTTTTGCTCATTTTTCAGCCCAAATCTAAAGTAGACTAAATTACAACTAAGCTAGGCAACATAATAATGAAATACAAGCTAGTTTCGTTTAGTTTAGTTTAATTTTAGGCTAAAAACTGAGTAGAAATTCCCACATAAAACACATGGTGCCCTCTATAGGCTAAGACTGAATTAATACGAATGCGTAGAGCATTTATCCAGGGCGATCCTATATATATTCTCTTAAATTATTCTCGCGAGATTTCCAGGTTTTGTATGACCTCCCCTAATGACGTGTTTCATTGTAACCAGGTTTGCTTGGTTGCAGAATCCCCCCTCCCCTCCCGAACGCGCCCAATCGTATTGACAACCTTGCAGAACGTACTGGAATCTATTGAGAATATGTCATCCTCATTATAACCCGCTG
Organism: Lithobius niger; assembly: GCA_023313725.1. Classification (NCBI taxonomy): domain Eukaryota; kingdom Metazoa; phylum Arthropoda; class Chilopoda; order Lithobiomorpha; family Lithobiidae; genus Lithobius; species Lithobius niger. The sequence continues at coordinate 101,401 of JAHWFP010034517.1, read as the reverse complement.
AAGGGATTCGTCGAATTCGTAAATTTCCAGACTTTGTTGTAGCACAACCGGCCTCATCAGCTTCAACGAAAGACGTCGGCATATTTGGCAAATTTGAAATTTCAGCGAAGACGAGAGACAATTTTCTGAAAAAGGTATTAAATTTTCAAATAGGATTACCTCGTGTACCCTCTCCCGTCTCAGCGGTGCCTTAGACTCTCCTAACACCGTGGATTAAAAATTAACTAGATATCGCATCTCAACTCTTCCAAGCGTACGCAGGGCTCTGGCGGCAGTTCCGGCTACTAATACCTCTCATATTGCTTTGCCTCCATGCCGTTTGGCACGCAAAGCATTAGTACACGTGCTAGCAGCCGCAACTACCACTAGGGTCCCACGTACGCTTGGAAGAGGCAAGATCAGGGACGACGCTAAATGTTCGCCCCACCACATTTTTGCCCCCCCCCCCCCCCCCACTCATCAGTTCAAAATAAAACGTATACACGAAGTAAATTCTGGTTATTTATTAAGAAAACTACGTTAGTTTCTTTCAAAGTGACAAGAAGGACTTGAGGTTACACTAATAGAGCCCAGTTGTTACTGTGAGAGTTGAAAGATCATCTTTTTTGCAAGTGGATTTAAAAATGTTCCCAAAAAATAGGGTATGAAACAGTTAAGAACGTTCGATGTGAGAAAGAATTACAAAAGTGTTATTTAAAATTTTTTTTGGGGGGGGGGGGGCGCTAAAGTAGAATTTTTCGGTTCGCCCCCCTGGCTAAAAATTTTGCCCCACTGCCGCCTCCCCAATAAAGTGATTCTAGCGTCGTCCCTGTGCGATGTCTCGTTAACTTTCCAATCTACGCTAAAGCGTATCCAACCATCAATTGGTAACAGTTACTAAGGATGGGCTGCAAGTAAAGGTAGTTCAGACTTGCACGCGAATTTACTTGTATTCAGGGGTGTCCTCGCAGTAGGACATTTGGGTCAGGTGCCCATCCCCTCTTTTTGGGGATGGGCACGTGCCAGCTAAACGTATTAAGTTTTTACAGCTAAAGGTATAAAGACAACCCATCAAAATAAAAGCAACCAAAAAAACCCAGTTAAACAAAGGCTATTCGAGGACTGCAATACTGATCCCTAGGATCCAATCTCAATGTGGACTGGACTGGTCGTTAGCAACTTTTTTTAGACATTTCGACCTCTGATACAGGTGCCCCCCCCCCTTTTTTTTTTGAAAGAGCGCGTCCTTTCTATGGATTTGCCAATATAACATATTTCTGGTTCAATTAACCACGCAACAATGCTATCCAAGATGCTGTTACTTGATCGTTTTTAGGTAGCATGAGCCAAAACTGGGTTATCTGCCCCACGACGATGAGGGACAATTTAGCTGGAAAAATCCAAACGGAAAACTCAGTTTGGCATGCCACAATCGACATGAGCACGAGGCACCGCAGGGTCCTTCTCCTCCCGAAAATGCCAGTGGCCGAATACTACCCAAGAGGGGGCACAACAACGATCAGAACAATCATTTTCAGGCAAACATGCTGACCACCATGAGAAATGCCAGTCTTGCGACCTAAATGAATGATTTTCAATGTCCAAAAATGTAATGAAGTCAAATGTCATCCTACTTCAATTGTTCAACCATTTTATTTCGGCACTTGGTTTCTTGGCTTAGAACTGACCCAGAACAGGACACCATATTCCTATTTCTTCCCTTCAACTATGAACATGGATTGAATTTGAACCAGTGGAATCCCTTTCGGCCATTTTAACTAGAAATCATGCCTAAACTATTGTCCTATAATTTTACAACATTATTCCGTCCTAAGTCTTCCAGCCGTTGTGTACAAGGCGAGTATCAGTATTAGGTTAGAACATCTGAAGAAACTGGACCACCCGACTGCAAGGTTCACCTAACTATCGACCCACCTGCACCTGACTGGCAGCGACTCCATTTAGGCCGTAAGACTTCTTGAATTAAGTTAACCCTCAAGTGCAATCACAGAGAAGAATCCCAGGATTTTTCACTACAATTGCTTAGTTAAGGCGACATGCTCACAAAATTTGATTTCTGAATGGTGTAACGTGGTCAAGTCGAAAAAACACGCAGTGGGTTTACATCAGAGTTAATCCAGTTCTTCCTAAGTGATAGGAGACACGCACGGAAGTCATGAGTTGCAGAAGGCAAATACAAAGGGATCATGCCACAGCAGAAATACTAAATACACAAGAGTTATTTGCCAAATGGTGGGTAATGGGTATTCAGAAGGCCATTCTGACTGACAACAATTGTGGTGAAGAGTTTTAAAGACGATAACAGTTGCCTAATCTTTTGCTTTTCTGTAAAGACCCCGAATGAGTGTGTCCCACCTCAGCGTTTATACTGCTGGGCCAACATCCATTCGTGATTCTACAACCTTCTAGACAGTTCCCTTCTAGACAAGTTGAGACGTGCATCGAAGCAAAAAGATCTAGAATGTCATATAATGCATGCTGTAGGTTGAGTCTTCCCCTTTTAGCATTTCCCTACCTTTGGGTCCGGGCCAATATTGCATCAGACGGATAGGTCCCCACTCAAAGGTGTTGTCCCAACCAATAGTCAAATGACTAATAGTCCTATAATGAATAGCGCCTCCTAATTACAGATAATATGTAGCACGTCGATTCGATCTTCTAACCCCCTTAATGCTTTACCAGTGAAATTTGTCGTCAAATTCGACAATCTCACATTGATGCCACCCACTTGTTTAAATATGGCAGAGTTTAACAGTAACCCTGGAGTTTATCATTTTAGGAATGTGGTATACTGCATCAAGTGCAAAGGGTGCAAAGGTGTTTACATTGGGACCTGCAAGAGACCTTTAGGAATTAGGAAACTCGATCATGCAAATGCGATTGCTAAATCGAAAGATCATATGCTGTGGCCAAGCATTCAGTGAATACCAATCACGTTATAGACATCAGTGGTACGAGCATCATATATCATGAACCAATTGAAAAAATTAGGTTCCAGTTGGAATCGTATACAATTGCAGTGAACCAGCAAAGAGTATTAAACACAATTGAAAATTTTTCCTCAATGGAAAATTGGCACAATGTATTTTGCTCCCTTCCATTAGCTCAAGTGTAAAGATCAGTGGGTAATGCTGATCGTGCCAAGATGGCGTCTAGCCAGTTATCGTTGACTAATAGTGCATCAATTTTATGATTGTTTTGTCTTGTTTTGTAAGTATTGCCGAACGTAAAGCTAAGGAGGATGGTTAGAATTCATGTTCCATCATTTGTAATGTCTTTTGTTCTTTTAGGTGACCAAGAAAGACTATGTTGCTTTCGAAAATTAAACTCAGTGTGTTCCTATGACCTTGTGGATTTTCTGTCACCAGGGACAGCATCGTAGTGTTTAGATATGTTGCAGTGAGGGCCTACGAACTACAATCTAGGACCAATACGCTACAAAGGTGCAGAGCAATTGCTAGTTAATATTTGGTACAGGCCCGTAAATTACAACTTTTGTATTTTGTCCCCTAACCCATCCTACCCCCCAGTCTTTTTTTTTTGTGTGTGTATATGTGTGCATGTGTGTATAGTGGTCTATTATCAAAAAGGGGGAAGAATTAATGAATTAAGAAATTAACGGATCTTCAACAATCCAGTGAAGGCGTAGGGAAGGCTAAAAGGTGGAGATTTGTCGACTTCTTGAATTTGCTAAAATTTGCCAACTCGTTGGCACACGCCTGTTACGTAAATATTTTCCTACTTTACCTGTGGTTCTTATTATACATCGTCGAGGTAGGGACGTTAGCAACACAAGAGTGAACAGGGGAAAAAAACGAAGCAAGATGCATTTTTTCGGTAGAACTGTAAAGCCAAAACTAAATTAACGCAGTGAAATCGGCAAACGTAATTTGTAACAGAACCCAATTTGGCAAGGTGGAACGAACTACTAGTTCTTTTAAATTTCCCGACTAGTAAAATTAAAGTACGTATTAGTTACTTCCGGCCGTTTTGCCGACTGGCCAAATAATGGAGGGGTGCGCTATCCCCCGCTCCCCCGGAAAATGTCAGGCACCTTTTAGTGTTCTCTGCAAGCCTATCCAGAAAAGTGACGTACTATTCCAACTTGAGCACATTTCTGTGCTCCACCACTTTTTTTTCCCCAACTCGCTGGCTATTGTGCGTTACAAGGTCGTCATCGCAACATTCCGGACATAACACTGCCTTCGTAAATTATACGTTCAGTCCATCTATCTACCCCCTCTACAACTAAACCGTCTCTTCCAACGATATAGATTTAAATTTAAAAATAGCCCTTAGCGAATGCATGAAATTCCTCTAATATGCAATTAACTAGTACACAATGCATGCAGGAGAATGTTGTTAAAAATTTGTGAAAGCATTCTTGTTAACTTGCCTGTCTTAAAACACTGATCGATGACGGTCGGGGCAATGTTGGGGTAGCAGCACTATTGGTTAGGGGTCGACTTATTTACTTTAAATTAGTGTCGGTATCAGGGGTGTTTTTTCGATCAAAGGCCGATCCAGCATTGAATAATAGTTCGAAATGGTTTAGCAGCACCCCCCCCCCCCCACCACACACATACACCAGGGCATTTTTTTTACATGCTAACTGGAGGTCCAAGTGGACCTGCAGCCGCCTAAAGTGGACCTTCAGTTTAGCCAGTTTAGCTCAATTGGATCCACTGCAGGTACACCCTAAAAAGGAAATAAAATGTCAAGTTTAATACATTAATACTTTCATGAGAATGTTTTTTTTTGATAACTACAAATTTTGGGAATATGGATAATGAATTCAGATTCAGTCCAGTTCACAAGGACTCTTCACGGTAGGTAAAATCCAGTAGCGTGCACAAACCACCGAGAGGACAGGGTTTGGTTTTGAAGGCTTATTCGGTTTCGGCAAATTGTTACTTTTTTGCGTAGCTGAAAAAAACCTTGGCTATCCTGAAGACATATTTTATTTATAAAAAATAAGTATCTAGTGTGAAAAACTGAAAGATTTACAATTACAAATTTTTTTTATGGGTATAATGCAGTCACCAAAACTGATTTTGTAAAAATGTTTTCAACGGCACTTTACAAGGCTAGAAAATGCTGGAAATAGCAAAAATGCGTCAGCTTCCGGGGACCCCGCTGGGGGAGCTTACAGCACTCCCCCAGACCCCCTAGCTCTTATTGGTTTCTACCTACACACAATTTGGCTAAATGACTAGTGTTGCCCCCTCAGTACAAAACCCCACTTACACCACTGCACATACTTTGATATTTTTATTATGTTAATAGTTAAGCCATTAACATAATGGTGCCCTTTATATATTGAAGTCGTGCCCTTTGTGAAAGTGGACCTCCAGTCACATTTCCTAAAAAAAAAATGCCCTGACACACACACACACCCACATGCGTACAGAAACAAAACCCCATCATTGCATTCGGGAACTACTGCAAAAGCCGTGAAGCAACGAAAACAGTTTGCTTACTAGTCCCCCGAACTGCAACTTCATGTCCTTTCGTACCTCTGACGACGAAATTTAACCAAGTATAAAGGAATGGAAAAGATTACCAAAGATTATCACAGATTATCATCTTTGGTAATCCGGTGCTTGGTAAACAACGAGTAATGTGCAGTATGCCTTGTTAATCGTAGGGCAGTTCTAGTAATTCAGAGGTAATCCGTGGCAATCTTCAGTAATCCGATATGCCGTAAACGCAGAAAATTGGTAGTAATTCGGTGGTAATCCGAAGTATTCCCTGTAGTAGTCCAGTAACCTGAAGTAGCTTATTCGTTGTCGTAATCCAGTAATCTGACATGTAGACACGCAGAAAATTGGTAGTAATACGGTGGTAATCCGAAGAATTCCGTGTAGTAATCCAGTAACCTGAAGAAGCCTTTTCGTTGTAGTAATCCAGTAATCTGAAATATATCATGTTCTTTGTAGAAATCCAATAACCTGAGATGTTCCTCGTACTAACCCAGTAAACCAAAGTATTCCTTGAGAAATCCAGCAATTCAGCGCACACTTTTAGCTTGGCTATCTTGGCAAGCGGTCAATATTAATTAACAGGTAATCCGATGTTAATCCACTGTTAAACTTTGGTAGTCCACGTTTTCAAGCAGTACGGTGTGCACTACTTTGACCAGTACCCCCTCGGATTAAGAGTAGACTGTGTAACTTTTTTGTTTCGCCAACAAAAAAAGAAGATGGGCAGGGAAAGTAGTTCACTTTCATACCTGTGCAAAAATATACATCACTTGGTATCAGTATGAAAATCTTGGCGAAGCAAACCCCTTAGAAAAATTCTGGATCAGCCCAGGTTTTTGCCGACTCGATATAGATGGAGCAAGGTTATTAGGGTTATAATGCTCTCGCCCAGGAGCCGTCGAGGGCTCGACAGTGTGTTATTGATAAATTAATATTACCGCTTGTACAACTCTTTCATTGTTGGACCACTGTTGCAGCAATGAAACCGTTGTCTTGCCACTAGCAAGAACCACGGCTGGGCGTGGGTTTCTTAATTCGTAAGTAAGAAAACGAAGGCGTGGAGTTTTTACTTACGTAAGTAAGAAAACGAGGGTCTTTGGTTCTTACTTAAGTAGTGAAATACAATTGCTGCCCATGTTTACGTATCCCAAATCGTTTCTAAAGCATTATCGCACTATTTCACACTTTAAATTAACAACTATTAATCTTTAAAACAAGAAAAATGAATTCTGGGCATAGAAAACGAAGGCGTGGGGTTCTTACTTACGAAAGTAAGAAAACGAAGGCATTTGGTTCTTACTTATGTTAGCAAATCTACCACTGCAATCAATGTTTACGTATCAATATTTCCAAAATAACACATTTATTGCAGCTGAAGAAAAACCCGAAGGAAAGAGTTAAAATTTACTTTAAAAACACATAATGCATTTATTGCAGTTAATGAGTTTTAAAAACGAAGTTGGAGCAAAGAACATTCCCGCCAACAATGGATCATTACACTATTACAACAATGATTTAGTTAGTAACAATACAAATCAATGTAGTGCAAATATGTTCAACTATAGTTCAGCAAAAATGCGCTAACACTGTCGCTTTATTGCAACAATGTGTCATTCGCTGAAGATTCAACTCGTCGTTGTACAAATATGTTCGACGATGGCATTCGGCAACAATGTGGTAAGACTTTCACTGTTTACCCGAGTGGCGAAGCCACGAGGGCAATAAACCTAAAGTCTTACCACATTGTTGCCGAACGCCATCGTCTAACTGATACTTGTTTTGTGTCGCGACCCCACGCGGCAAAATGAGGCACGACTGGTCGTTACCTATTTTCTGAGTCAAATAACCCACGTAAAAAATACACTGATTTGGTTTTAACCCAAACGATTATCGCGAAAACATATCACTCGATATGATTAACAACAACTCATCATGCAACAGCGCTCCACGAGCATCAAGTGGTGAAGCAGATAGCTGCTTTAAGGCAAGGCTGACTGGGGTAGAAATTGCGTGCTTCACCTCCCGACTCAACGTCAGCTAAAGTGCATGCAGGGAAATTTGTCACCTTTTAGCGTTGCTTTGGTAAAATAAGATTCTGGCGATGTTGACTCCACTGGCCTGAAGCCAGGAAACGAAACCCAAGCTTCTCTTCCAGACGACCTTGTGACAAGGGACGCAATATAAAGCAATAGTTACAACATGGACACTCCGGCGTCCTACAGACATGTAGGCATTTATTAGCTCCTGCTAAAACATGAGTCGTACTTTGTAAACAACTGTGGAATCACACGCTTTTTCAAGGCAGTGAGAGGAAATCATTTTGATGCACCCTCGAAGTTATTTGTTAGGAGCCAAGCATAAAATATCTAACAAGACCTACGATACCTTAATTTTAAACATGGTGACGAAATCTCTCCTCTGTCTTGAGTTGATTTTAGTTTTTCCGATTTAATTTGGTTTTTCTATAGGCGCTTAAACAGAAACAAATTTAGTTGCCTTAGTTACGTTGTCGAATAATTTTAGTTAGTTATAACAGGCAAGATGGATCGAGTCTGTAACCACTACCAGGGTGTAAACAAAAGCCATAACAACTCGACATCCATAACTAGTTATAGTATACCAACCAACACCAGTGAGGACTCGTACGGTGGGGGGAGGGGGGGGGCACCTCTTCTGGACACCAAACGAACACTCAATACTCACGTTGAAGATATCCATCGTTACCACGGCAGTAATCCACGACCTCAGTTGAAATCGATTTGCGGTGACATCAGTCATTTTCTACAGATATACGACGAATAATCCGTCTTTTAGTGTAACCAAACACAACACACACTACACGAAATATTCCGCAAATATCAGCAACAGAAGCACACTTTCTGCTGACGTAGTCCTCAAGGTAAGGTAGGCAGCAGGCCCCTCCCTTCTAAAAACCAGTCACCGTCGGGCTGTTGAACTTTGCACAAGGCCGTTCGTGGCGCTGTCCATTAGCACGGGACACAGGAGGGGGATGGCCGAGGAATAATGTGTAGCGTGAGTGTACCGATCCGGGCGCCGAGTATCCAAAGCTCGATTCCCTGTCGAGTCGCTGTCACGGGCAAGAGTTCGCATACCAGCTGTAGGGACGCCACGTGCGCAGGCGCATACAGCGCGTGTTGGTGAAAACGGACGAGCAGCGTTTTGAGCCACGGTGGTTATCTGCAAGGTGAGCCTCTGAGCCTTCTCACCCACAGTGAAGTAATCGAAGTTGACAACCTGTTTACCATCAAGGGTGCACCATTACGAGGAGTAGAAGCTGCAAAGCTAAACGCAGGATCGCGTATATGTGGCAGTAGCGGCGGCACCCCCCTCTCTCGGTTCACCCCCCACCCCCACCCCCAAAAAAAGTAAATTTTCGTCTCCACCCAGTAGCATCTGTGTATGTATGTATGTTGTACAAATTTTAAAGGGTTACTTCCTACCAAGAATTTATAAATTCGTGTTCCTACCAAACGGAGAAATTAAGGTACCCAGTTTCAAGCCCAGGGGTCGCATCGTATTTTTAAGCAATAATGTGATCGTGATCGAAAAAAAAAGTCACGTCGATAGCCCAGAATTTTTAGAAAATGGTCATCGTCAGAAAAAAAAAAGAACGGAAATATATAAAAAAAAAAAAAAAAAAAAGAACAGATAGAAGGGTCGCCAATTAGTTCATTTAATCTTGGAACTAATAATCCGTGGTGGTTACCTTGGCGAATGTGTTCGTCAGTTGATATCGCTCCTTTGAAAGGCCGACCTTTCTCAAATTGACCCTTTTAACAGTTTTGGTTTGATATGATGAAAGTTTTTCAAAGCCTCGTCCGCCACTCCGCGCAGCATAGGCTTTGTAGGCTGCAAAATTTATGTTAGCCTACTTATATCTGAAATTCATCTCATAAATTACGCCAAATCTGAACACCAAAAAAAAAAAAAATTATAAAAGGCGATGAAAACATTTTCTTGGAGAAGGTGCACCTTTCATGTACCGAATCCATCACCGAGGTGCAGGTGGCTGCATTCATCCGACCAGGTAAAGCGCCGCAGGGAAGAAGTAGCTCCAGAAAGCGCTGTAGACAGACTGACACACTACGGACTGACATGCAGACACGAGCCAAAAGACGGGAGGACAACTCGTTGGTCATCGGACCGTCTCTGTTGATGGGTTTTAGACATAGCGCTTCAGTGACCAACCATGGCTGCAGACAACGTTTATCCCACATAGAAATAATACTCAATTATAACTAAAACTACTATAGTTTGTTCCACATTATGTTTTCAGAAAACTGACTGGATGACGACTCGTTCCCTTGCACTAAAAGTGCAAAAACATGTGGATATCACATTTGTACACTCAACAAAGTTACTATTAGAGTCTACGAATGGGATGTTTACGGATTTATTGCACTCGTGCATACAGTCAGTTTTCTGAAAGCATAATGTGGAACAAAGTATAGCAGGGATACAGAGTATGCATATGAGTATACATATGTGTACACTCTGTATCAACGCGGCGCGCGAGCGACGACGAGCCCCTGTATATGAAACAGAGGGGAAAACATTTCGGCTTTTCCCCCCAACACGACCCCCCCACCCAAAAAAAAAAAATTGCTACCGATCGCAATTAACAATTAGGTGGTCAAAACCCCTAGATGAATAATCAATCGTCCCTTCTAAAATTTCCTTCCGGATCTCCAACCTTTTTTGGATTTTTTTTTCCAAATGTTGGCAGGCCGAGACGTTTTATAGCCATTCACAAGGGCTCATCGTCGAGAGGGGGGAGGGACAACCTCCAGTTTCTAACTAGTCTGGCATCTATTTAGTTATTTAGTGAATTTTCAGGCTTCAGCAAAGCACTCTTTTTTCATTTATTTATTTTATTAGCTGAAGTTCCGCACCCTGCTTCGCTTGGGTGGATTAATTTTGCCCCTATGCCAAACATTTACTCTTATAAATTCCAACGAACAGAAATGAAACTGCAGTCCCCAAATTGCAACGACGGGTGTTTGCTTCAATTGCAATATTTGGTAAAAAAAAAAAAAAAAAATTGATTCGGACTCGAACGAATAAAAAAAATTACATTTTAGGTTTAGTTAATACGTAATAATAAAATAGTAGAAACCTGGTTTCGATTTTCGAGTTAATGACGGTATTGGCGTACTCGCCTAAGAAATGGGGAACAGACGCACTGGCTAACCCCCCCCCCCCCACTCCCAATCTATTTAGCTATTAGAACACCCGGTAAATTCAGTTATTGCAGCATTAGAATGCGAATACGTATTAGGGAATGTTCAAGCATTACATCATCCAGAAAGTGACCATTTTCAACTCTTGGGAGTTTTCAACTCTATATCCAGTTTTCTGAGGACCTTTGTTTAACCTATTTACGCCCTTTCAAAGTTTGTTTTACAGGGTTAGCGATGCTTACGTCTTCAACTGACAACCCCCCCCCCCACCGTCAGCAATCGCCACCAGCGTGGGGGGGGGGGGCTTCCCCTTCTTTGATGACGTTCCCTTAAGACACCTTGGCTTGGGCGATTCGCATCGAGACACCCGGGACTCATTCCTCATTACTGAAGGCTACACGTTTTTTACATTGGTTTAGTCCTTTTTTTTTCTATTTCATCCACTTTCATTCAGCTTCCTTTCTTTTTAGGCCACTAAAAATTAATTAAGTGGTTCTAAGGAGTGGTACTAAAAAAAAAAAAACTGATGTCGGCGGGCGGTGTTTTTATTGTTTTCATTTCATTAGCAATTGTTTTAGATGCGGGCGACGGTTCTTTTTTTTTAACAAACGCAGCAATCCAGTAGCTTAGATTTTGTTGTGGAGTCCAATATCTATGATTTAAAGCCGGGTTCAGACACGTTCAGAGTGTAAAAGTAGCACCTTGGATAAAAGTCTCTGGTTAGATCCCAAGTTTTTAGTTGTGACACGCCTCTGAATGGCCCATACAGGCGTATTCCAGAAATCGACTCAAGGGTCAAATCGGGCTAAGGGTGCGTGTAAGGATCAAAGCGCATGTATAGAAATACCCTCAGATGTTAGAACACTCACATTCGCTTTTGTGGCTGTACTAAAATTGGTGACCCTTACCTTAGATGTTTGCACTCACATTTGCCCTCTCACACCCACACTTGAGTGGGTTTCTGGAATACGACTATTATAGTGTCCGCGGCCTATCTTGAGTCCTGCAGGTATTTTATGAGCGGCTACGTCTTCCTGGAAGGGGCGGTTTTAGTCGACGGCCGCCATTGTTTTTGTAGCCATTGTAATTTCAAGGGTTCACTGCAGACTTGTTAAATTTAAACTTCTTT